>VZRR01012726.1:116970-218848 GCA_013398015.1 Oreocharis arfaki
CCTCCTCACCACCAGCATGGCCACATCTGCTGTAACGGAGCACATAAGATCTCAAGACCAACCACAGATCTGCCTGTGTCTTCTAGGGCTTTTCCAATCCCCTGAAACAAAAAAAAAAGCTCAAAACTCATACAGAATCACAAACAAGCAGATTTTTAGGACATCAGCTTCTTTACGGACTGCTGTAGAGGTTCAGTTAGATTCGCTGTGACCTTGTGAGAATGAAATCAGCTTGACCACCACCATCACTAGTTCTGGAAGACTAGCACTGCAGGAAGAATGGGATTGCACCAGACAATAAGCCAAAGTGGCTTCTTTTATCTAAGCAGGTTTATCAAAACCCTCAGAGGCCTCATTATAAGAGACTCTGACATCTCCAGCCCTCAGTTCTTTCTCTATTAAGCAAAATGTGTAAGGAAGGAATTTTAGACCATCCTTGCAATGCAGCACTGATTGCAGCACTCAGTCACAGATTCCTGTATACTGATCTTCCTTTAGGGCTCAAAGTGTTTCACCACAGGCTCTGATGGTTGCACTTCAGTCCAAGAAGTTCTGGTAGCTTTCACCACCCTGCAGAGTCCTCTCTGTAGCTGCCCTGATACTGGGTCTCACTCAGTCAGAAAATCTCTTCTGAGGGGTAGCTGTATTATCACTGCATGATGGGGTTGTATTTCTAGCAAGCTTTAAATGAGGGAAGGACCAGAGCTGGTGGAAAGGGCAAAGCATGCCAGGTATACAATAGGAACACTCCACAGATGTTCTGGCTGTGGGAAATGATGATGCTTATCATAGCTGGTGACACTGGTGGTTGAAATGGGGTCAAAAGATAAAATAGAGCCTTGGGCAAGGAAGAGGTTCTCAATTTAAATCTAAGGCACATAAAGCAGAGAGAGTAGCCATCTAAGCAAGACTGTTTAGCTGTGATGTTTTGTAAGGAAAGGATATGGCTGATGTCATGAGCCAGGAAAAAAGAAGGGAGTTGCAAAAAGGAGAAAAGGGACTGAGAGGGAAACGAATGAGTGCTCTGGGACATTTTTTCCTTTCCATTTCAGGGAAATACTTCTTTCAAGCAGTAATAACCTCCCTAAAAAGCAAAATGGACTGAGTGTTTCAGCACGGCTGCAGGATACTGCCCTGCTCCAGTGAAGCACTTAAGCACATACTTACTTTCAACCTTATGGGCAGCCCAGAAAGCCGACAGGACCACGCACTTTCTTGGAGAGAATTATGAATATAAATGCTCTGCTGGATTCAGACCTGGGAGCTAGAGTCTGCCTTCAGCTCCAGTCATGTAGCTTCAATAAAGGCTGGACTGACAGCTGCGAAACACCACCCTGTGTGTACGTGAATGTTATGAAGAAGATCTTACCAGAGGAAAAACACCAAATTGAACTAATATATTTAACTTTTACATAATAAAGTTATAAATTTCAAGGCAGTTTTCAAGGAGCCTTTGGATATATGCTGTATATCCTCTTTCTACCAGTCCTCAGGAAATCATGGCTTCTAAAAAGTACTTATTTCTTACAGGATTCTANACCAGACAATAAGCCAAAGTGGCTTCTTTTATCTAAGCAGGTTTATCAAAACCCTCAGAGGCCTCATTATAAGAGACTCTGACATCTCCAGCCCTCAGTTCTTTCTCTATTAAGCAAAATGTGTAAGGAAGGAATTTTAGACCATCCTTGCAATGCAGCACTGATTGCAGCACTCAGTCACAGATTCCTGTATACTGATCTTCCTTTAGGGCTCAAAGTGTTTCACCACAGGCTCTGATGGTTGCACTTCAGTCCAAGAAGTTCTGGTAGCTTTCACCACCCTGCAGAGTCCTCTCTGTAGCTGCCCTGATACTGGGTCTCACTCAGTCAGAAAATCTCTTCTGAGGGGTAGCTGTATTATCACTGCATGGTGGGGTTGTATTTCTAGCAAGCTTTAAATGAGGGAAGGAGCAGAGCTGGTGGAAAGGGCAAAGCATGCCAGGTATACAATAGGAACACCCCACAGCTGTTCTGGCTGTGGGAAATGATGATGCTCAGCACAGCTGGTGACACTGGTGGTTGAAATGGGGTCAAAAGATAAAATAGAGCCTTGGGCAAGGAAGAGGTTCTCAATTTAAATCTAAGGCACATAAAGCAGAGAGAGTAGCCATCTAAGCAAGACTGTTTAGCTGTGATGTTTTGTAAGGAAAGGATATGGCTGATGTCATGAGCCAGGAAAAAAGAAGGGAGTTGCAAAAAGGAGAAAAGGGACTGAGAGGGAAACGAATGAGTGCTCTGGGACATTTTTTCCTTTCCATTTCAGGGAAATACTTCTTTCAAGCAGTAATAACCTCCCTAAAAAGCAAAATGGACTGAGTGTTTCAGCACGGCTGCAGGATACTGCCCTGCTCCAGTGAAGCACTTAAGCACATACTTACTTTCAACCTTATGGGCAGCCCAGAAAGCCGACAGGACCACGCACTTTCTTGGAGAGAATTATGAATATAAATGCTCTGCTGGATTCAGACCTGGGAGCTAGAGTCTGCCTTCAGCTCCAGTCATGTAGCTTCAATAAAGGCTGGACTGACAGCTGCGAAACACCACCCTGTGTGTACGTGAATGTTATGAAGAAGATCTTACCAGAGGAAAAACACCAAATTGAACTAATATATTTAACTTTTACATAATAAAGTTATAAATTTCAAGGCAGTTTTCAAGGAGCCTTTGGATATATGCTGTATATCCTCTTTCTACCAGTCCTCAGGAAATCATGGCTTCTAAAAAGTACTTATTTCTTACAGGATTCTATACATTCTGGTCTGTGGAGCTTGAATTGATTGATACAAGCAGATATGTTTTATTTTTACAACTGGGTTGTTTAATTTCTTTTCTTAAAATTACTTCTCAGCAATGGCATACCAACAATGTTATCATTCAGGACCTGATGACTAAAAACACACACAGAAGGAGGAAACCATCTGGTTGAAAGGAAGATTATCCATCCTCTGTACAGGGGACAAGACTATAAATAAAAAATTACTGATCTAAAAGGGTACTGGAAAGTACCACTCAGATTCTGTTTTACTGTTAAGCCACATTTCAGTACATCCTTCTGGAAACCAAGCATGGGCTGATGGAGGAAGACTCTGCATGCCTATTGATTTCTTTATTTAGTTTCCAGGCAGTGGAATTGCAGCACAAGGATCACTGTTTTCAGACCTTTTACTTTATTCTGCAAAATGACAAAAAGTTATACAAAATTTTTGAACTTATTTGACAATTGCAGAGAGGTCTCAGAACTAAAAGTGGGTTTCAGCTGGTATTAATTACGATATTTTTGTAACATGCGACTTTTATACTCTTCAGGTTTCATGGCATCAAAAGAATCCTACTTTTGCCACTAATTTTGTGAGGACCCTTTATTTTCAGACAAGCAACAATGTTTGAATCAATTCAAATTACTAAACTCTACGAATGAAGGTCAAAGAAGGTGTCATCCCCCTGATAAGCAATGCTGGAAAACTGGTAATGGATGAGGAGAAGGCTGAGGTACTCAGCAACTTTTTTCCCTCAGTCTTCAGTGGCAACCTCTCTTCCCACACCTCTCAAGTGGATGGACAGCAAGATGGGGACTGAGGAGCTAAGTGCCTCCACTGAAAACTGAAAAGGGGCGAGTTTTAGATCATATAGGAAGGAATTATTTTCTGTGAGAGTGGTGAAGTACTGGGACAGGCTGCCCAGAGAAGCTGTGGATGTTCCATCCCTGGAAGTGTTCAAGGGCAGGTTGGATGGGGCTCTGAGCAACCTGGTCTAGTGAAAGGTGTCCCTGCCCATGGCAGGGGGGCTGGAATGAAATGATCTTACAACCCAAACCATTCTATGATCTTATTCTGATTGTTAGTTTTGTGTCTCATTTAGTGCCTGAGATGATGGGAATACCCCAGCAATTCCATGAAGGGTTTGTGAGCACTCCAGGCACTGTGGCTGAAACATGCCACTACTGTAATTCTTACAACACCATGTCATGCAAGTGCTCACAAGCCAAAAAAGACTCATGTAAGTGACTCCTAAAAGCTGAGCTTCACTTAAAAATTATCCTTAAACAATCTGAGAATTTTAACCAGAGTCAAATTTTAGGGAAGAAGAGTATCAGCCGGATACCCAGGCCTTCATCTGCGGTCCTCCCACCCACGCTATCACTTAGAGGTGGCAGCAGTCTGAGGAATACAGATGCAGAAAAGTGCTGCCTTTTCAAACTCTACCAAGAAGTGAGGCAGCTCCTGTGAGGACTGGATAAGGACTTTGGGATTGTCTAGTTTGCAGAAAAGGAAGTTGAGGATCACATTGCTCTCTGCATCTTCCTGAGGAGGGAAAGAAGAGAGGAAGGTACTGAACATTTCTCTCTGAGATCCAGTGATATAAGGCCTGGGAATGGTGTCCAAAGCTGAATCAAGGGAGGTCCAGAGATGGCAAGGAAACATTTCTTTACCAAGAGGGTGGTCTGGAATAGGTCTGCAACAGGCTTCCTAGAGAGGTGGTTGATGTCCCAAACATGTCAGTATTTAAGAGGCATTTGGACAGTGTCCTTAGTAATGTGCTCTAGCTTTTGGACAGTCCAGATGGTTGTTATAGGTCCCTTCCAACTAAAGTCATTCTATTCTATTCTATTCTATTCTATTCTATTCTATTCTATTCTATTCTATTCTATTCTATAGGAAAGTACAGGTACAGGAAAATATGGAGAGATGGGGATTGCAGCATCACACAACAACCTCTGGGGACCTGGCATGGTCCCATTTAGGAAGATGCCTTTTCAGGCCACTTGAGTCAAAGCAGTGGTGACTTCTGGGAATGAGGATGGCACCAGGTGCTGCCAAGGGCCTTTCAGAGCTCCTGAGAGCCACTTCTCTAGAAAGGTGTATTTTGAGGAGAGACATTCAGGAGCAGCTTAAGAAATCACTGGCTGCTTTTCTATTCTATGTTAGGCGACTGTTTGGTGGTGTTTTTTGTCCCTGGACCAAAGAAACCAGACAGAAAATGGTGACATTTCAAATTTTGGTATGTTAATTACTTGACTATTATTGCCTTTCACCAAGTGTAGACCACTGAACACTTGGTCTGTCAGGGTACGCCAAGGGCTGCTGCCCCATGAGAGAAGGTCAGCCAGGAGCTGAGCACTGGCTGTGGTCATCAGACCTTTTGCCTTGCTCTGTAAATTGCAAATATGGTGCAATGCACTGCTTCAAGGAGTTTCACAGCTGGACTCTTTTTTTTCTAAAACCAAAAAAATGTAATATTGTATGCAGCACCATATCGGGGTCACTTGGGCCATATGAACAGTCTCAAGAAATAACACCCCTGTTCTGTGTAAATGGTCATATACTTTCAATCTAAGCTTGTAGTGAGGTTTGCGTAATTGTGTAGTACTTTAGGATGTGGTATATTTCTGCTCTTGATCTTTAAAACCAGGGATGGGTATGTACTAGAAAGAGGCTTATAAACTTAAAAAGCAGCAAAGGGTGCAAAATCCATTTGCTGGTGTTTGCACAGCTCAGTGAAACTGTACATAAATATTATTATACAATCAAATAGAAATAGTGTGTTGGCTGATGGTGAAACATAAAGGAAAATGTAAAACATTCAGCACAGAGATTTTTTTAAAGCCGTTTAGGGAAATGCGTAGTTTCTTATAGAAAATGTAGGTTTAATATTCCTCCATGGTGTTTATTCTTTCATTGCTTAGGCAGGCTTTAGCAGCATTCTCATCCATCACGGTCTGAAACAAATCAGCTGATTTAAGGGAAGGTCAATGAGACAAAGAGAAATAGCTCATTGTACAGGAAATTTCTTATTTTTCCCTGTCTGATTAGCTGCATTTTTGCTACCGCTGAATCATCAGCTAACTGTCAACTAATGCCCCAAACCTGCAAACACATATTCATATGCATATTAACTGTAAAGGAACTTAGCCCCTCAGTCTGAGTTATGTACATGAATAGTCTTAGCAGAGTGAGCTTCTAAATTATGTTCTGGTGTGTATTATACAATGTCAGCAGGGGTGTAAGAACAATAGCAGTGTGGTCTCACTTTTGAGTTTGAATCTGCTCAAAATGTGCTTGTCTGACATTGTTTTCTTTTATCTAATGCAAATATTTCATATACTTCTCAGTTTGCTGACATTTGTTTGAATTTACACAGTTCTAAATGATGGAGCTTTGTCCCACGTAATTCCAGAAATAATGGTATCAAATTATAAAAATACTGCTAGCTATGTGCACTGGATGCAAAGAAAACCACTATCTTTTCCTGTTCACAAGAACAGAATAATACAACACTGACAATATAATCTTCATTCCTTCCTTTTGCACCAAGTACCAATGCTTTTGCATTAGCCATCATTATTACAGAAACAAGAATAGCATCTGCAAAACTGAAATTGAATTTGTTGGTAAAGGGGAAAAAAAAGCACCACATTAAAATTTGAAAACATATATAGTAAATTTTAATCCATATTTTAAATTGACAAAGCCAGAATTATTTATAAAGCCTTTCCCATTAAGTTTGCAGGAAGCAAAGGTGAGAAATCACACCCTGCTACACAAATATTTTATTACATTTACCCACCACCAATATCAATCCACCATAACACCACTGCTCCTCAGGAAGGTAAGTGTTGGGGAAAGCAGCCACAGTGCGTTACCTCTGGCTGCCCATGGCTCCCATACAGAGCTAATGCTTGTCCCTTAACACCTTGTTGGCAGAGACTGGCAATGCCCAAGACTTTTTCGGTGACACCTTCACGATATCAAGGCCAGATTAAGGTATCATGATATTTTATATGTTCCTGAAGACCTGGCTCCAGGAGCCATTTGAGTTTAACGAAGTCTCAGCATCACAAAAGAAGTCTGCCTGCGTCTAAATGGTGACTGAGCCTGTGGAGAAGAAGCTGGAGTCCAAGTAATTAACTTGCATTTCCCAGACTATGAGGAATGATGGGTGGGAAAAGCATTCCTATCAGCGCTCTAGGCAGGTGGCCTTGTCATTGTCAGACAGAAATGGATGCTCCTGCTGCTATTTCTGCTGTGCAAGAGCGACTTTGTTCCCTATTCTAGATCAGGAAAGCCCAGAGCTGTTTATTTTCCTCAGGGGGAAGGAAGCTCTGCAGCTGCCACAAGAGGGTCAGGGTGGTGTGTGGGTCACCTTTGGCTGAACTGGGGCTGGCTGCAGAAGAAAGGATCCCAGTGGACATAGCTAAGTGCCTTTCTATGAACAAGGCAGGATGTCCTTTCACTCTACAGAGCTTGACTTGGGATCCAGGCTTTTTCATAGAGCACTTTCTCTTGCACACTTTTTTGGCTGTATGGGCCAGTTACAGCCCAGCCCTACCCCCTGGGTGTCAGAGAGGCTGTGTCAGTGTGAGACCACACAAGGAGGACGGTGTGTGGTGTGCCATGCACGTGAACAGGCACTCTCCAGGTGACAGCTCCATAGTATAAATCTGAATCATTGAAAACAGTTGGGTGCTTTCAGCTCTACAAATTACCTTTCACTGTCTGAGTCCCCAGGTGAAATGCAGATAAGCAAACCTGATGCGTAAGACAAGGAAAGTCTTATTGGATACCAGATGGCGCATATGTAGATAAATGCAGGTGGAAGCATGTGGGATTTCAGTCTGGTGTGGAGGTTTCCACACTGAATAGGTTCTGTTTCTCTTAGATCAGTGGTGGGGAAAGAAAGCTACACTGAGTTTGTAAGACCTTTTGGGATGAGCCTCCAAAATACACAGCCAGGCATGGAAGCAATGCAGGTTCTGCTGGATGTCTGCAGTGTATTTGCTGGAAATAAAGGTAAACAGATTTTTTTGTTGTTGTTGATATGACATAATGTGATATTTCACACATTTGTAAATCTTTGTAAATATGTGCATTCTGTTCCAGAGAAAAAGCCTCTAAGTAAACAAGAGGTGCTTACATACATGTGCACTGTATTCCTGGGCTGCCAAACAGTACTCTTGGGAAGCAAGCTGCTCACAGCCCTGGTCAGTGTTTTCATTAGAAGATTGCTGCTGAAATATTTTCAATGTAGTTCTTTCTTTCAATTAGACATATTTCTTCCAGAAACTTTTCGAGGAACAATAACACCTTTTCTCCAAAATATTGGCTATCCAGAAACAAAGTACTCCAGCTAAACCTCAGACTAATTAGTAAATTCTGCAATGCTGCCCACCTGGAGTTTTAATTCAGTTAATTTTTATCCTTTCCCTCTATGGACAAAGTTCTCTGGATTTGCTGTAACTCACACAGAAATGGTAATTCTGGTTCAGAAGAGATGGGACCTCTTGACACAGATGGGATCTTGGGGCATTTGGGGTGAGCTCCAATGTATAGATTAAATGGAAATATAAGACACGTGGACTTAAGCAACACCTCACACTGAAGTGTGGTTGTGATGTCACTGAAGCTTTCTTTAGTATTTTGATGCCTATTGAATCAAAATTTTACCTGTGGGCCAGGGGTGGGATTTGTCTGGGAATTCGACAAGTGACATATCCCCTAGATTATCAGACAGTAACATGATGATGATTACTGACTGTCCTTAAAATAATAAAATTCAAGCCCACAGTAGACTGTTACACCACAGTAAAGCAAAACAACTCCTTCCAGAGACTGCCAGGCTGGGTTTGTGTTCAGACTCTCCTCAGGCACAGTGAGCCACACACTGCTGCAGAGGTGCAGGTGGAAGGAGCAGAAGGTACAAAACTGAAAGGACTGCCCTGACAGCCAACACACAGGATGATACATTCCTGTATAAAGATGTGTTTCCTGAGATGTCGATTATTCAGTGCCAGTTGTAGGAACCAGAGAGGAGGGCAGTAGCCTGTCTGTCTTCATTCTCCCCACCTTGTGTGCATAATAAATAGTTTTATCTTCTCCCTTCTTGAAAGTCTTCTGTACCCACCAGCCAACACACTAGATACCCAGGGGACAATGTCACCTTTCTGTCCCCCCTTGAAAATATTTTTCATTGCCATGACACAAACCATCAAACTACATAGCATATGTAATCGTATTCTTAGTAAACTGAAGCAAAAGGTGATGCTTTAATATCTTTTTATGATATTGGATATTAATTTCCTTCTACTCAAATGCAAAGATGAAAGTTCCTGTCACTAATGGACTAATATTTCATTTTTAAAAATTTATTTTAGAAACTGTTTGCATTATGTACAAGTCAAGCCAAAAATGAGGCTGTTGGATTTTTTCCTTGCCAAAGCAGATTTGCCATTCAACTGTTGAAGTTTTATTCAACTGTTCATAGAGCAGCTACTGACTATAAGGTATTCATGACATATATGTTACCTAGTTGAATATTTCCTACAGGTGCATTCAAAAGAAAGCATGAGGGTAATTTGGCTCCAGCTGTCACTGAGCCAAGAGCAGGCCTGCCCACAGCTGCCTGGGTCGGCACACCTTCAGTTCCTTGTGTAAAATATTCCTTTTCCACTGTCATTCTTGAAAAAATACCTTTCCCCTATCAGTGTTCGTGAATACCAAATAAAAGGTAAAGAAATTGCCCTCGAAGGAAACTCTTCATTTTTATTTAAATGAATACTTAATGAATCTACTTAAGAAGAACTTGCCCCAGGATATTTCTAGAACTACTTGTGAACAGAAACCTGTAAAACTAAAATATTAAGTGTTGAACATTTTATGGAATGGGATAAACCTTTCCTCCTCTTTCAGCGGAATAAAAGTCCTGTGGCAAAGCAAACTGCACAGGGCTGCTGCTGGTGCAGGATGATAGTACACCTGGACACGCTGCCTACATCAAGACTAATAGGCAAAGTACGGCAGAGGAAACATGGAATCCTTAGGCTCTTGATCCACCATTTCAGCTTATTTGGGCTATTTGCAGTGCCTGTCTTGTTGAAGGTGCTGGCTCGTGTCCGAATAAGTGAAACTGTGATGAGCAGCAAAAGTTCCTACTTTACTTTTAGTGGGCGAGGTGTCCTATGCTCTTTTACAATGCAGAGCTTTAATTCGAAATATTAGTATAAGCCCTTAATGGAATTTGATTCATTGAGCATCTTCAGGCTCACAAGAAGATGACAGGTATTACTGTTTGATGCAGAGGGAGGCAAAGAAGGATCTGGCGTGAGAGCTCATCTTTTGACTCAGAGGCTGGCCCTCTAGAAGATGAGCATGAGCCTTGGGCAGATTGCTGCAGTGTTTGCTGGAAAAGGAGGGGGAGAGGTTCAAGAGAAATATCTGCAGAGAAGATCCTGGCAGGCAAGGGGCTGGCTGAAGTTAGACTAGTGCCTGGTGTGTGTGCAGGTGCTCAGAGCCACGGGCTGTGTGCAGCAGCAGTTTAAACAGAAGAAAAATTGCCTAGTGGAGTAAAATATATTTTAGGCATCAAGATGATCAAAAATAAAGTTTTCTGTTTCCTTAAAATTGTCAATAAATAACTATAAACTAAACAAGATCACCTTCACTGAGCTGCACTATCTTGTGCCACTACTGTTTCTTGTCCTCTCTAAGACCTGCGGCTCTACCAGCACCACAAAAACACAAATGTTTGCTCAGAGGCTTTCTGTGCTGTTTTCTGGCTTCAATTCTCTGCACATTTTCTCACCTCTCTCACCCTGTCATGTTTTCATTAACATGAAATTATTTTTTTCGGCTTTCCTTCAGTCTTCATATTGGATTTCATTGTAATGTATTTACTGACCTTTTTTCTACTCTTAACCATTTTGTTATTGACTGTACAATACCACAAGAGACTGAACACCTCTATTTATAAGAGGTGTCCCTTGGGATTTTCCAGGCTTGCTTTTATATCCTGCAAAGAAATTCTGTATTTTTGAGACCATTACTAGACCCTGGAAAATGGTGAAAAACTCATTATTGATTCCGGAGGGACAGGTCTGATCACTAAAATTAATGAGACTCTAGGGTCAAAATTTTCACAGCTCTAGCTGACTTCAATACCAGTCTTCCTTGTGCATCTGAGGATGCAATCCAAACCACAAGTCAGTAAACAATTAATTGACCTATTTTTAAAGAGGATATGTCAGAGTTAGTGGGCAATGTACTTAGGCAGCTTGAGGCAGAATTGAGGTCTCATATTTTTAATGCTTTGTATATTTATAGGTACTGAACTCTGAAGAAAAATGGCGATCATCATCATTGCACATTCCTGTCAAAAACACAAGTCAGAGAACTTCACTGCACCAACTCAGTTAAAGCACGTGTCAGAGAAGCATGAAGAGTTAATGATCCTCACATTTAAAATACACTCTGTATTTACAATCTGGATTTCACTTAAGCCCCTCACTATAGGCTCTATAAATTTCTCTTTTCAACTGTATAAACCTCTGCTCGCTTCTCTCAGCACAAGTACTTAGAGAGCGTGACCAGGTTTTGAAAGCCATAAATTCTGTGAGTTTTACAACATTTTGTGAGATGCCTCAATATTCCTTTCATTTGCTTTTTCTTTTTTTTTTTTTTTACTATAAATAGAGCCTTCTTTCTGCAACCAGTCTCCAAAGGTCACCTTACAATGTTTTGCTATTTCCCGTATTAAGCAGCAATGCTTTTCAGCTGACATTCCAACTTCAAGTCATGCATATGAGCATGATGTGAGCTTGCTTCAGACCACGGTGAGAGGGCTGCAAACAAGGCTGCCGTATAATTGCCGAGAAAAATAACATCCATTGTCGAAAGGGGCACTTCATCAAACAAAATTTAGCTGCATGAATACAAGTGTCTCCAAATATTTGGTTCATGCTAAAAATATAGCACATTTATTAAAAATATGTATTTATAAACATTGGTATGAACAGATACAGATGTTAAGCAAATGAGAAAGGAAAAGTAACCATGTAATGTATTTCTCCCAACATTTTATCAGGTTTAGGCAGACCTTGCTCAATGGAATTGTTTTTTTCATGATTGCACCATATGTTCATTCTAAATAAAAAGCTTGTCAGATTCAATGTAAGTAAAAGCAAAAACCAAGAGAAAAAAACCATTTGACCTAACAGACACGTGATCTGTGCTATGAAGCTATCTTTGAGTTCAATCTTTGCGGGTATACAGCATACATTTCTAATTATATATAGTGTACAGTTTCTTTCTTTTCCTTTTTTTCCCTTTTTTTATTTTCTTTTTTTGTTGTTGTTGTTGTTTTGTTGTTGTTTTGTTTTTTAAATTGTGTTAAAACAACATATCCCTGGTGGATTTCTTCAAAGCTACAACTTATATAACTGTAGTCATTCTCCCCCAAACTGAAAACCAAACCGAAACGGAGAGGGCAGGAGAGAAGAATTAAGCTTATTACTGTGTGAAAAAGTCTTGTTAAATTAATTGTGCTTCAGTCTTCATTGCCTGCAGGCAGTGCTTTTATGATGTTTTAGTATAATACAGAGTCAATTCTGATTAAAGAACTTGTCAATAGTCAGCAATGTTTGTTGTCACTCTTAATGGCCATTTTATCTGGTCTATTTGCATGCCTTCTAGTTTACAACGTTGTGTAAATGTACACAAAAATGATCACAATGAGGTTCAGAATTGTCCCAATAATTCCAAGCATTGCCAAGATGGTTTCTTCTTTGCTTTCCTTTTCTTGACTGCCTTTATCTTCTTCATTTCCACTAGTGATTACCATCTTGGTGGCCAGTTTCTTTATCCTCCCCTTCAGGATAACCTAGATTTAGGAACAAAAACATCAAAATGGATTATTAGTTGGAATGTCCAAACTCATATTAATAGTGGAGCCAATTGCAGAATTTTTGCCCCGTAATACATTATATTAAGAATTCATTTGAAAAGGGTTAATATTTTTATTAGCTTTTTAGTAAATACTTAATTAAAATGATGTTTCAGCTAGCCTGTGGTTTACTTATAACCCTCTGCTATGTGCCAGCAATCACTCCTAGCACACATAACTCATCTGCAATGTCACTTTAAAACTGGTCAGAAATGAACCATAAAGTGTGACTCCTCCAGCATCAGTGGGGACTTTGCCTGCACTGGGACTGCAGGAGATGATATTGCCACACTATGGAGACCCCAGATTTACCCTCCAGTACCAAGAAATGAGTGAGGGAAATAAAAATCGGAAGACCCTGCTTCTTTTTAATAGGAAAAAATCATTAAAGACAAAGGCATTTTGTCTCCCGACGAGGAAGACAGCAGTGACTTCTTAATAAATAATTCAAAGTAAAAGCAAAACCAAAATAACATCCATCTTGGCTTTTATTTTCCTCATTCTTAATGTACGATGAAAAGTTACTTGCAGTGCAGTGAGCTGAAATGTATCGATCTGCCTGCAGGGAGAATACAGCCATTTCCCAAGCAACAGCCCGAGCCTAAAAAAAGATTCTTCAAATGTGGGACGAGCCCTGACTCCCAGCACAGCTGAAGCCACAAACAAGGAAGCTCCCTTGGTCTTCCCACTACGGGTAAACATCTGATTGTTCAAATTAGAAGTGGATAAATTCTATGTATCTATGTTCATCTAACACTGCAAATTTTAATCACGTGGACAAACCAGAGTGTCCCAGAAAACTGAAAAAGGTTGGCTGGTTTCCCATTGCCAACAGATCTGCCAACATCTGGGTTCAGGCAATGCCATGCTGCTGTCTCCCAAGCTGCAAACCATATCCCATCATATTTCTGCAGCAGAAAGCAATGGTAGGATGTAGAAAAAAAAAAAAAAATCCTCCCCAACAGCTCCTCCCTAGAAGAGGGATTTGATTTGGTCCTTTAGTGGATCCTCATTTCTCCCTCCTCTAACTCACAGAGCAAAACCAGTAGCTCCCAGGCAGTGGATATGTTCAGGGTGGTGAGGGCTCCCCAAGAACGCATCACCGCCTGTGTGGGTACGTCCCCTCCAGCAGGCATCATCAGAGGAAAGTCCTGACCTGCAGCTGCTCTGAGCTGCTCCTGCACTGCACAGCCACAGAGCAGTGGCCAGAGCACCGAAAGGAAGGAAAGGACTGGGAGAGGTAAGGAAATCCTGCAGTGGAGAAACTGAGAGGAAAAACTGAGTATCCAGACAAAACAACATGTATTTTTGTCACATCTGAGAGTTGTTCATATATAGGACAGCGAGTAACTTCTGGCAACTTCCTAGGAAGTGTTTGATTCCCAGCAAGTAAAGCAGGAGCCAGGCTCTGCAGAGGCCTTTGTACTTACACTTGCATTAGCATTTACGTGTTTTTTCTTCTTGTAACCAGTGGATCAGAGGGAAAAATGACAAGGGAGTCAGTAACCTGAGGGTACTCACAGCAGTCAGCAGGACCAGGGGGCACCAAGGAGAAGGGCATCAAACCTCAGAGAATCAAACATCAGAACGTGATCATGCAGAAGGTTTTGGGATAACCTGCCTCAGGAAAGCAAATCTTCATGGGAACCAGGGACCTCACAGGGATATGGCTCCTGCTGTCCCTCTCCATATTCCCTTCCAGCCCTCAGAAACTCTGTCTCCAGAGTTCCTCCAGCCACAGCCAACTCCAACTCTTCCTGCAGGACCTACCGCTTCTAGCAGCAGAAGGGTTTTGTCATATTTGCCCCAGCTAGTGTCCAGAGGAGGGTTTGGCTGCACCTGGTGGGTGTCCTCCCTATCTTGGTAATTGCCACCGTGCAGTCAATGGTATCCCTACAAGCAACTTCTCTCTGGGAAATCACAGGAGAATTCCTACCAAAGCCATTTCATTGATGTCACAACCTAAGTGCATCCACTCCATGTGGCATCGGACCACAAACCCACATCCCAGGCTATGACGTGCAGCCATTACTTCACCCACAGAGCCATGAGTCATCTGGATATTGTGTTCTTTGCCCCTTCAGTAACTGGAAGGTATTCCCTCTGGCCAACTGTTTGCATTTCACTGTTTATTTGAGAAATCAAGATTACAAATATAGTCTGATTAAATCCCAGGCCTGGAATGCAAGAATTTGAGGGGAGGGTGAAGTTCTTTCTGGCTGGTTCCCACGAGAGCTGAACACTCTTGATTCAGCACTCTGGTTCCCGCTGAAATATGATCATACCCAAGCATTTTGTGGGTCAAGCCTTTCTGGCTTGAAAAAAGCCAGAGAAGGTACAATTTGACTCTGCATCCTGTGGCTTGGGCAGTTTCCCATTCACATCAAAAAACCCACAGAGAGGGGTGCAGAGCCCTAGCTGGGGTGGCTTTGCACTGCACTCTTAACTTTGGTATGCTGACCCTGCACCTCATGCGCTAGGAAATCCTGATTCCAGGATTAATGTGAACAGAGGCAGCATGGGGGCTCAGACAGCATCTGATCTCCTGTTATTAACATCCCCGTTCTTTTCTTAATAAACTGTGCAGCATGAAGTCAATATCAAATTCTCTCCTGCAGAACGCTCGATCCTAAAATTAACATCAATCTAAAAAGTAGCTAAATAATTCACAAACGAAGGAGACATATCACAGGCTATTACATATAAAGACAAAGCCTCTGGCTTAGCAAATCCTTGAGTAGTGAATTTTTTTGTAAGCAAAGAAATTATTCTGGGGAAGTACCACCACATCTTTGCCTTATTATTAAAGCCTCTCCCAGGCACCTATTACTGGCTAATGAGAAAGGCAGAAGTCCTTGGGCTCCACAATCTCTGATCTGAGGTTGTACAATCACTTTTTTCCTCTTTTCAAGTTGATTTATTAGCAAAGAGATAGTGGGTGGTTTCAAATCAGGTATCATGAATCAGACTGCCAGGTTATTTCTGTCCCACTAAGGGGCCTTAACTGAGGGAGAAGTCCTCAGTGTGACGCAATGAAATATGCCCAGAGAAGCTGGTGGCCGGAACATGATGAACATGAAGGAACAGCAAGGGGGCATCAGCAGCTGAGAGTTTGCACGTGGGCTGATGCACAATGTGATTTGTTGGAGGTCATCTGTTCTGTATTTGGTGCTGCCTATGTGCTGTATTTGGCTCACGCTATGGTGTAGCCTGGGACTGCATAAACTGCATCTTTTTTGGATGAAACTACACCCAAAAAAGTGCTGCAGGAGCTCTTCATGTGCCATAAAAACAATGAAAGAAATTTCAGCCCATGGCAGTAGGGTTCCAGACAAAAGCTAGCGTGAAATACAACCCCCAAAACACGCAGAGTGGGGCACTGGCGGCGCTGGTTTCCCTGGAGGGATTGCTCCAGCGGATGTGCGCTGCTCGCGATTTTATACACCCCCTAAGCCACCAGAGGGAGCACACAATGGCTTGGTATTAAGAGGAATTTAACATTCAAACAGGACATGACTGGGACCAAATACAATTATATTAGTACTTTGCCAAATATAGCACTGTAGAAATCAAGGTAAGCGTTGACTTTGTACAGTGAGGAGACTAGAGTCAAAATTACTTCTCCACATGTAAGGACTGACCTTGGGAGAAGAGTAGCACTCTCCTAATGGCAGACTCAAGCCTTTAACCTTCACAGATCTTATGCTCAGAGCAGTATTTTTGCTGTCTGGGGTTTGTGGTTGTTTTTTGCTGCTGGGGAAGTACTTGCTGTCAGTTTTAGTATAATTACCCCAATTAAGAAAACAGAAAAATCATCTGGCTTTCTGGGTACCTTTTCTCAGTCTTCATTATTCTCTCCTAGAAACTGATTTCATTTTTTTGACATTATTTAATATTTTTATGATTCTTATGACACATTTTTCCATTTATATTTTTCTGGTGGTACTTCATGCTTGACAGAAACCTTTTCCTTACCCAGAACCGCTGCTAGAACTGCTGAGATGGGAGGGCTATAGAATGCTTAATTTACCATTTTTTAAAAAATAATTATCCTTCTTGTTTAATTACTACCTCATTAGGAAAGCACTTTCCTGCCACATCAAAATTAATGTCTTTTCTACTTCATATTGTAAGAATCATCATTAACCTAACATCAGCCTTTTGAAACTATATGTATTCCAAAAAGCTATCCATTAAAAGATAAATATTCTGTGTATTCTGCACTGCATTTGGGAGACAAGGACAGTTCAGTGGTTAGGACACTCCTTGCACTATTCATCTCCTTGCACTTCTGCTGACTTCTCACGTATCTAAAGGAAAACCACTCAGTCTCTCTCTCCCTCAGTTTTTCATCTGTGGGATTCTTTGAAGAATAGGTTATTCAGCCTACAGCAGAAAATGGTCCATAAAAAAAGTGAGGCCTCACAAATATTTCCAAAAGAGGGACACGCTAACATGAAAAGTTTCAAATCCAGCTGTGCTACGAAATTTACCCACTGCCATCTCCTCAAATCTGTGGAACATGCTGCACATCACTGCCATTGCAAACAGACCAATGAACCAGGAAGAGCGTTTATAGCAAATGATCCTTTTGCATCTCTTCACTCAGTGTGACTGATCTAAAGGTGATGACTTGATGGCAGAGCTTTGGAAAAGGCAGCAGCAAGTGCACGTTTGTGAATTTACTGCAGTATGTTTGTCACATCAAAGATACAAAGCACATTCCTCACAAAGCACCTGCCCTGACATCTCTGACAGCTTTTGAATATGCTGGCACCTTGACTTGATCTTGAAAAAGTTTCATAATCTTAAATCATTTCTCCTCTAAGTTGTTATTTATGAGCTCCCCAAAGAGGCTGTGAGTGGAGGGCTCAGCCAGCAGAATCTGAGCTCCTGGGAACTCAGAGAAGGGGGAGATCGTCCAGGCTCTCCCGGGGGCCCTCAGTGCTTCTCCTGATCAGCACCGCGCTGTCATGTATTATCTTGAAAACCTTGAAAAACAAGAATGGAAACTTCTGAAAACCTCCCCGGGTCAGATGCTCAGCTGGTACAAAGCAGCCTTCCTCCCCCAGCTCAGCTCAGCCACCTTCATTTACACCGGTTGAGGATCTGGCTCCTTGTTTTCAATCTACCTTGAATATCAGCGAGCACAAATTCTGTATTCTTAATCCATAATCACAGACAATCACCGGCCAAATTGTTGTGATATTTAAACTTGTTTACAGTCCCCAGGCTATTAGTTGTGATGACACATTAAGAGATAAGAGAGCTTTAATTTTCTGAGTATAGTTCCGCCCTCTGGGGATAAGAAACACGAAGTGGAAACTTGTTTTGATTAGCAAACTGAAGAGGGCACAGAAATCATACAAAGCAGAGCATGAGTTCAGATGCTGCTGGAGCTGACACCTTCCCTTATCTCACAAACAAGTGCTCGAATTACCAAACAGGGAGGAGAGGCTCCTCGAGGATTTAACCCCACTTGAACACCACAACCAAGTGCAGGTTTTTGAGTTTTTTTCCTTTCCTCCTTATAAGTACTTCTAACCTCCTTTCCCTCCAAGGGCAAACTTGGGAAGTTGGGTGCTTGGCTCAAATCCTGGACAGTCCCCAAGCAAGATGCTGAGCAGGGCAGTAAGTGCTGCTGCTTGTGATGTGCAGGAGGAAGGCACGCTTGGCACACACACATTTGTGCTTGTTTGCAGTTCTTTTTCTAGGGATTACATTGTCACATTCTCACTTCCGTGATGACTTTGTATCTGCTCTTTATCCTTGTCCTGTTTTTACTGGACAGTCCTCTCCTAAACTCCAGTAACACAGGATGCTGTCAGCTATCAGTCAAGATCCTGCTCAGAGAAGCACTTTTAGGTGCAAGGAAGTGCATTTGCTTTTATTCTTAGAGCTGGATTTCAGGGAACTGAAAGGCACCATGTAGATGCAAGATAAAGCCAAGAGAAGCTCTGGGGTCATAAGAAGCTTGACTAAAAGATCATTCAGACAGAGCAGTGTGCACAGGCAGGGCACAGTGTGTATGAACAGCAGAGGAATTGTTACGGAATGAGCAGAAATTAATAAACAGAAGAAATCAGTATACCCAAGAGAAGCAAAGACCTGCTGTAAGAGAAGGGAGAGGGGAAACTAGGAAAGGTGCCCATGAGGAGGTCTTTCACTGGAGAAGAAAGATCAGAAAGAGCAGGAATGTGAGCCAGGTTCAATAACACTCCCCAACAGTGAGCAGAGAGACCAGTGCCTAAAGCAAAGGGATGTCTCAGCAGAGAGAGGACACAAGCACTTATGTAGTCCTCAAGCAGGAAAATAAACCCACATCAGACTGCTGCTATGCTGCAGGTTTTAGTCAGTGGGAAATACTAAATTGCTATTTATAGCACTACAGTCAGGATATTTCCAAAGGTCTCAACAATGTGAGACCCCCTCTCGAATAAAGGGAGGTACTCAGCAGCAAAGAGGTTACTTTGAGAGGGCAGAATTTGAATAAGTAGTGTATTACAGGGCTCATCCTGCTCTCCACCTTGGGTCTGATCCAGTTTGTTCTGGCAGCAGTTTTTGCCCTCCAGGCAGCTTAGAACTCAGGGCAGGGAAAGGACTTGCAGCCAGTTTTACAGTTTTACCTTCCTTCTCCACATTTATGTTTCTGGGACTACTCACAGCCCTGATATGCTCAGGATACCTAAACTCTACTGTAAAGAAGCCAAATATTTTCAATACAAATGTTCTTATCTTAGAAACAAAGCTATAATCCACAGCAGTATAATGATTCTCAAGCACCAAGCTGTTACTACTGTGTGGGCAGTGCCATCCCCAGACTCACTGACAGCCTTTGGTTCCTCCACCCACTGCAAGGCTTCCCATGTCAGGATTCATAAGGCTTCACAAGTCCTGGTTTCCTAGATTGTGAAAGGAACAAACCTGACCAAAGGGAGAGCAAGCTAGCCTTTAACCTACAGCCCTTTCCCCTTAGGTATGAGACGCACTATGAAGAATAAATTGTCACAGATCAAAATTAGGAGTCTATATAAAACACAACTGGAGGAAGCATTTATGGTTAAAAGCCCATATTTAACAAGTCCAGAGGTTATTAATTTCATTTATTCAGGTTCTGTTTGGTTTACACTGGCCTATTTTGTGTTCACAAACCCATTTTCCTGATAGCACTTTGCTTGGTTGCTCAGTGCTACTGCTCAGAAGCAGAAGTGTTTGACTATAGAGATACTGTAGCACACAGTCGCCATTTTCCTCCTTTTAAATTCTCATTATTTCTTTTCAAACCTTTAGAGTTACACAGTAAAACTTGTGCAAGTATTGCTCAGTTTTATTAGAAAAAGTCAGATGGTCCAACTTCTGCTTCTGTTTGTTGCTCACTAAGAGGAAAATGAAATCCTGGGTTGTTGGAAGTTAATGACAATATTCTCTCACACTCACTGAAATCAGAGTTTATGGGCTGCCTTTCACTTTAGGAGGCAACAAGAAAGTCTTTAAGCTGAATAAATACAAGAATTGATTGAAGAAATGAACAAATTTATGCCAGGAGTAGTCAGTAGTTAAATTAGTGCATGAATGCAGCTATTTTTAGTAGCGTCTTATTCTTTGACTTTGGTACCTGATATTGTGTTTCTGGTTTGGTATTTGCAATCCAGGCTCTTCAGTGAACCTGTAACTACAGTGTCCTCTAGCAACGAGGACAAAAGATAATTAAAGGACTTCTGAAAAAGTATCCACTTGTTATTCGAACTTCTTTTTCATTCCTCATTAGGCAATTCAGGACAAAATGAGTAATTGGCTTTCATTCTTCAGGCCACCTAGAATGCTGTAAGTCTCTTACCATATCCCTGTAGCCATCTTTTTTCAAGACTGACAAATGCCAGTCTGTCAAGTGGTACCCTCATAGAGAAGCTATTCCATGCTTTTGATTATTTTTCTCTCCTTTCTCGCTGGCTTTTCTAGTAATATGAAGGAATCTTAAGCAGCAGATGGCAAAACCTTTCTGGGCTTCAGGTATTAATGTCCAGCCTGTGAGCTGAAGATGTACTGTCCTTACTCCAAAGATTTTGTCCTTTACATGTATCAAGGTTGGCAGAAAGGACTCTTTTCATTCAAAGATTTAAAAAAAAAAAAAAAGAAAAGAAAAGCGGCTAACATTTCTCCCTCCCACAAACCAGAATTTATGATAAAAGAGTTGAAGTCTGAAGCCAGAGCTCTCTCTTCTAGTCTTTTGCCCATCTTTCCTGAGGTTAACAAAGCATAACAATAAAAATCTATCATGAGCACATCTGGATGTTGAAAAATTCAGATATTAAAAATAAACAAATGAATAAATAAACAAATAAATAAAATCTGTAGAAGTCCTAAAATTTGCAACTTTTTTCCAGATAAAAGTAGTATTAGCTGAAAAATCTTTGTGGAAGAATGAGATGCTAAAGTATCTCTATAATTTCAGACCTATTTTTCTATTTCAAGGGCATCTCCAGGCTTCTCTTTTAGGAGCAAAAATACATTGAAGCCCTGTACAAGAAAAAATGCAATATCCAAGTCTGAGAGAAAGATAGGTCTCCGTTATCTGCCAGAAGGCACATAACCTCTGTCATAAGCAATTTGAAGATCTGCCCTCACCACTGCATGTTGGAATGGAAACTGAGCTGCTTCAAAGACATTTAAGAAATATTAAGAGAAGGGAAAGTGACATAAATTTATATTAATTTGTTGCCATATAATATCTCCAAGTTCAGCCAAGGCCAGAAGATAATTTGGCCTGTAATGGATCAAACTACCTTTAGCTCACATGTGACTCCTCCTTACAAAAAAAATGTGCACCAGAAGAGCATTCAAAAGCCTGAGGGATATAGAAGCAGAGTTTCTCTAGGAAAGAGCTGTTAGTGTGTGGGTAAAACAACAATCTATGAAGTCTAAAATATCTACTTTTACTTCTATCTACTTTACTTCCAAAATTGATTATTAATTATGGCTGCATTAATGGACACTACAAATAAATCTAGCCGACACTTTCTGATTTAGGAAAGTTATGTTCAGGGGGTTTTTTTTATTATTTTAAAATTATAACTGTTTGGTTTGAAATTATACTCACCAGCCATTTGTCTCAGGAAAAATATTTTTTTGTAAAAATATCACCCAGTTTTGCTGTTTGTAAGAATGATACTTGCAAACCATTTGTTTTATCCCTATAAAAACCTGAAAACCATTTCTGTGAAATACTTAAGTATCTTTACTTTGAAGCAAGGACTGCATTCTCAATTTTATTGTGGCTGAGATGGCTTGATATAAGTGCTGAAGAAGGTTTTGTGTGTCTGAAAATACGTTTAAGTGATAAGTTTTGTAAAAGAAATTACCTCTCTTGTAATTTCTTTTCCTGTTTAATTACTCTCCTAGCTCGGTGCATCCTTGCAGCACTCCAATGGGTTGAAATGACATTGATAGTTTTCAGTAAGAAAATTTAAACAGCGGAAGGTTTCCATTTTGCTTTTAAAAATAAATTCTTTGGAGTTTTTGTAATTATTTTACAAAGACCACCCAAAAATGCCACAATTAAAGGTGATCCAGAATGAATTCGGCCTCCATCTATTCATGCATTATCAGGTAGGCTTTAGCAAAGCACCAAATTTTAGCTTTGGTCAGAGCACCACGTGTTTGCCACAGAAGAAGAGGAAAAAAAAAGCTTTTTCTTGTAGAATGTTTCAATTTTTTTTTTTCTTGTCAGAATTTAAAGGTGTCAGGAGAATCTGAGTAAGAGGAACAGTAGTCTTTTGTCTGCAAATGTTACATGCTGCTCTGAAGAACAGGACAAGTGGCTCACACCATGCTTTTCAAATCTGTTCCCCTGGTCTGCGTTTCTAGGAGCCTGCCTTGGGCCTGGGGGGTTGGAATACCTGAAAGTGACAACTACGGGCTGGTAGTGTAGGGAAAGATAATAGGAGCTGCAGGATGTGCTGCCAGGTCTTCTAAAAAATTTACATTAGACAGCCACAATTATGGATACTTGTAATCTTGCTCTTTTTTTGCCTTAGGTTACCAGCTGTACTAGGGAGCAATGATACTCAGAATTGCTATTAAGATACTGTGAATGGAAATTAGTCAGTGCTTGCATGTGGCAAGGACCTGCACGGTGGAACACCCTGGAATGCCCCAGCGGGAAATAATTTTGCCTTCACAGCAGAGTCTGAACTATGCCTTGAAAAGAAAATCAAGTATTGAACTCACAAACCGAGTCATTTATTATGCGCACCAAGTGAGACTCGGATCCTGCGCAAAAACAGTCTGTGACTGATGCACCTGTGCAAGGTGGCAAGTTAATGGAGTAGAGACAATTTTGCTTACAGCGTTTCTTAGCTTCAAGTGCTGAGCTGTGCAACCTTGATAACGTTCTTTTCACATACTGTTTAGTGTGTAATTATTACCTGTATCAGCCCAAATTTAAAAATAGAGCACTTCTCTATTGAGTACCTCTTTTAGGACACAGTTGCAGCTGACTTTTAAAGGTTCCAAAACCCTGCAACTCACGCTGAAGGCTACTGGCACTGTCTCAGCAACACCATCCAAACTCTGAAAATTTCAAAGCCTCTTTCAAAGCCCTTGGATGAGCGCTCTAAAATGGAGGTAGCCGAAAATCCCTTGCCACTTATAAAATACTAGATGTAATAAGATGAAATAGCAGATGATTTGAGGAAGAAGCTAGTTTCTAAAACAAAGTTATCAAAGTAGGGTAACACTCCAGGCAACCAACTCCCACACCTTTTATCATTACCATTAGTCATTTATATTGCAGCAGCATGCAGCAACCCCTGCTGATGTCTGGACTAGAAATCAGACACAGATAGCGAGAATGATACCTAGCCCAAGCAGCTTGCAAAATTACAACAGTAAGAAACATAAGAGAAGGAGGGAGGAAGAACAGAAGGCTGAAGTGGGTTGCTGAAGGTCGATTTGCGCAAACCTGGCACAGCTGGGAGAGTCAGGGCCTCGATCCATGGGAGCAGCTGCCCCTCTGGCTCATGCTCTGAGTGAGCATGGCATGGGAGAGGGATGGTAGCTCGACTTGTGCAGATCCTCTGCTCCTGGGGAAATGAGCTGCTTGTGCTGGGAGTAACACATTTGGGAAAACACGGGGGTGAGCTGACACATCTCCTCTTCAGGTCTTGGGATAGAGCTCTGTGGCACAGCAGAGAACTGGGATTTGGGAGTGAGAAGTTCACAATTAACTCACAAAAAGCTCTGGCAAGGCCATTGGGATGAGCAGTGAAGAAAATATCATGGGAAGAACTGGTTTTCCTAACCCCTGTGCACTGGCACATTGCTTTTGCACTGGCAGCAAGTGTTTGCTGTTGGGAGTTGTGGGTATCACAGGGTCACAGAATGGCTGAGGTTGGGAGGGACCTCTGCAGGTCACCTGGTCCAATCCCCTGGTCAGGCAGGATCCTCTACAGCCAGTTTCCCAGGACCATGTCCAGGGGGTTTTTCAATATCTCAGAGATGGAGACTCTGCAAACTCTCTGTGCAACCCGTTCCCCTGCTTGGTCACCCTCCGGGTTACGTGCTTCCTGAGGTGCAGGAGTTTCCATGGCTTAACAAAAGATATCACTTGCCTATGGAGCAAAACCACTTGGATTCACTTCTTTTTTCTTATAGCTTATTCTCTTTAAAAAGATATAGCTGACGTGGCCACAGATCTGGAGAGGTTATTTGCATACGCCTTCCAACTCAGCACAGTACACCGAACACCCCAAACCTCTGTCTGCAGTGGGTACTGTACTATATAAGGAACACATTTTGATAGCTAATGTAATGCAACGTACACATCATTTTGCCTCAAGGTCATGGTAAATTGTATCTGTTAATATGATGCATCTTGACATACTCTAATGCAGTGTTAGTAATTTAGAACAGTGACCATATAAAATGTGAATAAGACCAAGAACATAGCCACAAATTTCACTGACTTTTTGTATTAGGAGTATTCACTAGCATATTGGCAATTCTTCATCAGGATTTAGAGTAAAGAATGTATATTTTGCCATATTTTTCTTCAGTGGACACCAAGGCACATTCCATTCACAAATGTAATGAATGAGTAAAATTACTGCTAAAAAGAAAGCTAATCCGGATTTATGACCCCAGAACAGAGAGCCAAGTTTAATACTGATTTTTTAAACATATAATGGATTCATTAAAAATATTACTTGCAATAAAGAGGCTGCTAACAATAAATAAAATATTCATAGTATCTGAATTATGCAAAAATGGTCATTGGAAATGATTGTGTTTAAGTCTCAGAATCCTTATAACACATAGGGAAAGCACTGTCTCCCACTGAACCAGTGTGATAAGTAAATAAATAGCAACTTGCCTGGAAACAGTAGATTGGATAACGTTTCTTTAAACTTTATTTTCAAAATAAAGTGTTTATATGTTATGAATTGTTGCCCAAGATGTTCTGCATGTTCACACAGACCTGGGTTTTATTCTAGCAGCTGTCATACCATCCCTAGAGGATTGATGCTTTCTCCATCAAGATACTTTGCTCACATTTGTAAAGTATCCATTTGGCTCTACTTGTATTTTTAGAGACAAATGATCCTCTAGGGAGATTTTGATCCATTTCTATCTCTTTCATGCTCTAAAGCAGTGTCAAGGAGTGCTGGGATGAGCTGCTGTGGACAACTGACCACACCAGTGTAAAAAAAAGCTTATGGTCATGGACCATCTAAAAGCCATGGAAAATGGTAGCCCTGTTCTTCAGGCTTTGGTGAGAAAAAGGACTTTCCTCAGGAAACAAATCTGGGAAGTGGACACTTATCACAGCAGAGATACTCAGGTGTTTTCAGTTCATGACATTTGAAGGAATTCTAACAAACAGAAAAAAATCAAAGATCAAAAAAAACCCCAAGCACTTAGGCCAAACTTCTCCAAAGGCTATTTGAAGGCTGAGCTGAATATTAATTCAGGTTAACCTGAAAATGCTGATCAGAATCATTCATACTCTAAGTGAACGTCTGGATTTTCTTCACTATGTAGGAAAGAAATGGAAGGCTGCTTGATGAAGAAAAGTCAGTGCTGCTCCAAATCTAGACCGAGAAATGGCACCTTCTAGTGAATACTCAGAGACACAGGTAAACATAATTAACCTATTTGAGAACACCGTAGCATTTCTAGATATTATGATTTTAAAACCTATCCGTAACATAGATTAAGCAGGCAGTCATGCTGATAAATATTAGATGTGAAAGGAAAAAATTATGTGACTGAAAAATTGAATGTGCAAAGTGCTTTAAAATACAGTGCCACTCTACCACCCATCCAGAAAACCTGAGGCAGACAAAGATGAAAAACTTTATCTAAATTCATGAAGCTGCCCACTGGAGCTCCGGAGAAGCAAACCCTTTTTCTCGGTTTCCAGACCAGCACCCTGTTCTTTGGACCACATTTTGTCTCTGCACCATCTGAGTTAAACTGATGCAGCTCAGCTTAGGTTTAGATTGGTTGAAGACTTGCAGCATAAGCTTTTCAAGAAGTCACTTTGCAGCACCAACAATTTAATTCAGCTTAACAGAAATATAGAAATAGAAACAGTAAAATGTCTTTTGACCTTTGCTGTTGGCTACTATCAAACCCGTACAACAAAGAGAGCAGAGAGGAAATGCTGGATATATGCTCAAGATGAAAAAAAAATATTTGGGCATGTAACACAGTACACTGGAGAAAACATTCAAAAACGATTCATTGTTCTGAGAACATTATTCCTATAAGGCTGAAACAGTCACTGTCATCTCAGATTATGCTCTGTACAAGTGCCATAGAAGAAGACCCACCCACAGGCCCTACACTCTTGGGCAGGTCACTAAACACTAGCAATTGATCTGTGGCTCTAGAGAGTCCAAGGAAGGGCACAAAAAACCACCAAATAAAATGTGCAGGTTTCTTTTTGCTATTACACAGACTGCATTGCTGAAGATGAGGAATAAACCTTTAATAATGACACTGTCTTGTCAATCCGGTGTTAATCAGTGCAAATGATGAATGAAAATAAATTAACACAACTCAGAAAAACATCCCTAAAATTCCTCTGTATTTCCTCCTGATACAACTTTCCAAAGATTTCTCTTTGTTTGAAGTAATTTTTCTCAAAGAATTCCCAGCTGGTTAATTGCTTTCACACAAGCCTGTCTAACTTAAGAACCCAAGCTAAGTCCTACTTTGCTTGTCCTATCAGTCCTTAGCTCCAAACTTCACTGACACAGATGGCATATCCCACCCTTGTGCTCCTCGCAGGGATTTCGTGTCACCCTCTAAACTACTCTTTTTTGACCTGACACCAAAAGCCGTGTTGTGCATGCCACAGGTCCAAGGGGAGACAGCTTGTGTCACCAGCGATTTTTCTGTTGAGTTTGGCACAGGCATTGCCTCAGCCAGACCACAGACCCGGCTCTGCATCTCTGTAAGCCTTTCAAACTGCTGTCTGAGGTTTGAACCATACTTCTCATTTCCATAGAACTCCAGATGTCAAGCACACTCCAATAACTCACATGGAAACTCTGCACAGTGACTGGTGACTGAAGTGCAGCCAGTTCTGGAGCGAAGTACAGGCAGTTACAAACCAGAGAGCCAAGCCAAATGGTCCAGAGAAGAGGAAGGGATGCAGATTTTTTTGTGAAGATAAAGAAGATGGCAAATCTGTACTGGGAAATATCTTATTCCATGAATCAAAAGATGCAACCCTTCTTTGCCAAAAACTGGGGAGCCTAAAAGCTCATAACTCTACATTAGTGCAGCAATTACATTAGCTTTCCTGTACTTTAAAAACCTGAGACAAAAGTTTAATATTTCTGGCTTTGCTTTTTAAATAGAAAGTGAGAGTTACACTAGACAAACTCCAGTTTAAAATCTCAGCGGGGCTGACAGCTGTATTGAAGAAGAAAGCTTTTCACAGTACTAGCTTGTGGATTGATTTTAATAATGGACATTTTCTTTCCATAGATCCAATATTTATACTCTTGTTGTTATTTTAAAACTTGCCTGGGGACACATAAATCTGCCTGTATCATAATTACATTTACCTATGTTTCATGCCTATAATCAGACTAGGACCTATGGCAGAAACCATAGGAATATTGGGCAATCTATTCTGCATGGATAAGAAAGACTCCAGGTATTTTCCCAAAAGGATAATCTATTTTATGGATAATAAGTTAACTTTGTCAGTTTTTCAGGAATCTAAGGTTTTTTCAGGAAAAGTTTTTGGCTTATTTCTGAAAGTAAACATTTAGAGGGCCCCTCAATCTTTTTTCTTGAGTTCATGTGTCTCTTTCTTCCAGTTGCTCCCAAATTCTTTTTCCTTTCTCCAGTCCTTGCTTCCTTGGAGCTTCCAGCACTGCTGCAGCTCACTCTGTTTGGCAGGGGTGGAAAAGAAGACAGATACAGGCTGGTCAAGTGCTTCCAGGAGAAAGCTTAGGGTCGTACAGCTCATAGCTACACTGAAACCCCCAGAAATAATGCAAGAATCAGGCTTTTTATGGAAGCCCACTGGCAGTGTTTTACTTTTCATACTGCTGCTTCTTGAACTACAAATGTCAGAAGTGTATCTGTAGCGATGCGCTGCTGCAGGCTGGCTTTGGGAAACCCTTCATAACAATCTGTCAGTGAGGCTGGGTAAGTCCCCTCCTCTTATGAAGTCATCCATTCTGGTCACAGCTACGCTCTGCACCGTCCCTGGGGCTAAAGTAAACATTACTGAGGAGAAAATGTGCATGACTTACAAATCCACAGCACTTCACCACATGCAGAAGTTTCCAAATATTTAAGAACAGAATAGCTTTCTCATAGGTACCTGCACGTACATCATGCCCAACCAACACATGCCACCTTCCGTACACCGCACAACCAGTTAAGAACAAACTCTTTTACGCTGCACTTGCAATTACAATTTTGGTGGATGCTGTTGCCTATCACAGGAAGGATGTTTGAGTGGCCAGAGCACCAGGTGGGGACTGAGGACTCAGGGTCTCTGGGGGCCTAAAGGCACCTTCATGAGCACAGGGACACCCTTTGCAGTTGGGAAGTTGGTCAGCATGAACAATTCTGGCTCTGAGAAACGGTGTCTTTGTCCTCCCTTCATTTTAGCACTCTCTCCCAAGTTTTATGCTGCTGGGACAATGCTGTGCAGAGCCACTAAACACTTTATTAAAGCACATTATTGCCATTTTCTCAAAGCAGTGTATGGGCTGCCTCTTCCTCACTGTCGCCAGGTGTTAATTGCCAGCCAGGAAAATAGGGATTTGCAAAAATGACTGTGCTTTATACATGGCACATTGCCTCTCTCAAAAGCCCTAATCCCTCTGTAAGCACAAATCTCTGTTGCTTTCCTTCTGTTTTCTCATTCCTGACTTCTTGTAAACGCTAATTTTGATTTTTTTTCCTGTGTCATTTTACTGTCAAAACTGTAAACACTAAAATATTACTAGGCATCACGTCAAAGCAAGATTTACAGATGATTGGTCTTCATCGTTCTTTAAAATTTTACCTTTTTTTTTTTAACAGCACAGTAAACAAGATATTTAAAACTTCCCAAATGAGGCTTATAAATTCATCCTGTTCAAACTTTTCCAACTTGCAGTCACCTATAATTGACATCAGCTATTTCTCTGCTACACCTACAGGACTGCTGCACACACAACTGTGCCCGAGGTAACTCCCACCTAGCCAGGTGGGAGCAGAAGTTTCCTAGAAAATGAAAGGCCTGCACCCCCATGAGGAACAGTGGCCTGAAACCACAGCCACAGTCCTGCTACACCCTTTAGACGCACTCCGAAGCCCATGCCCTACCCTCTTTCCCCTGCCTGTTGCTTACTCCAGCTAGATCAATGCCAGCTGGGTACATTTATACACGTTGTTTAGTGCAAGTGTAAGCAAAGACCTAAAATGGAGTTGTGCTGTTGTTTTACAAGGAGAAAGAAGAAATCAGTCCCTTTCATTATCAATCATTTTCATGGAGATTTGTGGTTGACGAACAGGCTGTTTGAGAGAAACAAAACAAGAGGTGTGTTAAATCTTGGGGATACCTAGCTGTGGAGCAGCAATTCTCATACCAGTGGAGATATGTGTGCAAAGGCACTGTGCAGAGACACAGAGATATGGCCTGAACATTTGCTGAAGCCCCAGGCATGTGGCAGATAAATATCTGAAACAGGGAAGGAATGGAAAGTTAGTTTCAGGTAAAGACACAAAGTGCAAAGCCAAGGTATATTCGTATTTTCTACCACAGCAGCTTGTACCAGTGGTGAAGATGAAGCCAGGCAGTGATGTGATCCAGCTGCCGAAGAAATCAGTGGCACAATTCTCACTGACCACCAGGTACTGGATTAGGCTCTGAAATCAAAAGTTGCCCAGACGAGCAACAGTGAGAGAAACAAAATATATTTTGTAGTAACCTAGTCACCCAAACTGCTAGTATATGTATGGACCCTGTGTTAGTCCCTAAAAATGACCCACCTATTAAGCAATCAGCTCCAGTACGCTCAAAGAAGAAGACCATGCAACAATGAAATTTCACAGGAAGTCCCATTCTCTTGTCAGTCCTACACTTGTTTAGTAACAGCTTATACAGAGAACAGCCCCTGCCTCAGGCTGCAACACGGCTTTCTAGCTTAGGTAGTTAGGGAAAAGCACAGTTACACCCAGAGAGACATCCCAGTAAAGACCAGCGGCAAGTGATCCTCTCTGCAAAAGGCTTTAAAGGTAATGAAAGTATTAATCATTAATACCAAAAATCATCATAAAAATCCACATGTAATTCTGGTAACCGGGACGAAGTATGTAGTAAAGCAGCCCGTGAAATTAGTTACTGTCTTTTCGGCATTGTTGTGTGCTTGCAGAATTAGTTATAGGAGTTGCATTCACTCAGAATTTAATTCTCTAGAAGAGGCTGTTTCTCTTATCATTTCTTCAATATCTACCCCGGTCAGACCCTGATCTCAATAACTGATACTAGCTGCAATCTATGTGATAAGCACAGGACAAAAAGGTTCCAAAATTTCAAGTGCATCCTCCTCTTGGTAGGATTCTCATTCTCAGATGAGCTTGTGCCGAGCCTAGCAACCATTCCGAGCTTCTGCAGCTCCTGCAGGTGCAGCAGGGCCAAGTCCTGCCAGAGGCTCACAAAAGCAGCTTCTGTTGCTGCCTGCTGCCCATAGCCAAGGACAGCACAGAGCTCTGCTTGCCCTCACTGCTTTCCATGTGTCCTTCAGGACCTGAATTGCACATGCACCATAATAGATCCAAGAGGTTTTCTCTGAGTCCATAGTCTGTACAAGCATAAATCAATGTCTGTGATGGATTCTGGGTTATGTGAAAAGAACCAGCTTTTCATATTTGTGTTTTATCACCCAATCAGTAGGCTAGAAGTAGGTAAGTCCAAATCCTGAGAGGGTAAAGCCAGTCAAACTACATCAGTGAGCATGGTCTGACAGGGTAGGCATTGTTTGGCAAGTATCTTAATCTGTCAGGAAGAGCAGCCAGTGAGCAATGCAGTACTTGACCTGTCAGCATGATACAGATCATTTACATAGCTTTTTACAAACATTAACAGATTAATCCTCACCTTGGAACACACAAGCAAGGTTCAGTAGCCCTGAAAAACAGATTTGGAAGCTGTCTCCCACAGTGATTGTAACCTGATTTCCAGGAGGATCAGCATCTTTACATCTTGTAAAAGCAAGGAGGATGGGACTTCATACCTCCAGACCAGGAGAAAAAGAAGTGTGAAGCAGATAGCAGCTTTGGCCCAACCTCTTGTGTTTGTGGGGAACTGGGGCTGTGGGGACTTCCTTAAGTGCTCTATCCTGGCTCCTGTTCAGTTCACACCAGCTGTGACAATCACAAGCAGGATGGTAGCTCTCACCCCGGCACTGAGGACATGGGCACGTTCATGTGCAAAGTGCTGCGTTTCACGCCCAAAGTGTAAAGCAAACCAAGCAGTTGAAGTGGAAAAGTCCTACCTGGTTGCAATTTCTCTACCCAAACAGTAACCCAAAGCATCTCAGCTCATCTCAATGGGATCGTTTTATAAAAATAGTAGCAGTCAGCGTATGAGTGAAAACTGAATTCTGAGCACAGAGCTTGGGCTTTTCATTGAGGAGCAGGGAGGATCTGTGTTGGATACGGCCCACAAGATCATACTGACAGAGCTCATAGACCTAGAGACAAAGTGGACCATGAGGCCATGCTGGTTGGTTTTTTAATTTCCTGAGAGACATGATTTGTGCACACATCATTTATGCAGCTGAGAGGTCTGGTCTTAGCAGTGTTAGTGAGGGCTGAGGAGCTGTCTAAGCCACAGGGGACTGGGAGACCAGGTGGTCCTTGGTGAGGCGGGACAGGGTGTGGTCCCACAGGTGTGACCCCTCACGGGAGGGACATGTACACGTATGCACTGAAGGGGTGAGAATCTTGGTTTATAGCCAATGCAATGGATGTACCCAGATGCACTGTCATGGAGTTTAGCCATGTGTGTCCACATGGACTGGGACAGACATAAAAAGGATCAAGGGAAGATGAATCCATACAGGCATCTGCTAGAGACATGTGGGCAAGGAGGGCAGGACACCAGATTCTTTAGATATATAGTAATTCATGTGCTGTAACTTAGTAAAAGTTTTAAACTGATTTTAAGTGAAGGTCTCTGTTTTATGAAGGAAAGTGCATATTGATCCTGTCTGTTTATATCATACTCACACTGTGCTATTCACATGCTTAACCTGGAGGGACTCAGAAAGGTTGTTTCTCTCTTCACACACAGCTTGGCTTCTACAGGGAGACGCTGCACCTCCACGTGAGGCTGCAGCAAAGGGCTGTGGGTAGGAAGACTTTGTGAGGTAGGGAACGTTAGTGTGCCTGATACTGAAATCCCTGGATGCCCATTTGGTGTGCCTTCTTCACGTACTCATAATACCTGCTGAAAGCCAGATGAGAGGTCACAAGTGGATTTGGAGACAGATTCAGCAAAAGCACTGTAGGATTCTCTCTGTACCATTACACATGGTCTACTTACGGGTTTTTGGGTTTTTTTAGTGATGCTTTTGATCTATCTCCTCTTTTGAGACATTAAAGATGTGACTTGTGGTCTTTAACTGGTTTGCTGAAATTCAGTGAGGAATGGAGCAGTTGCTCTGGACCCTTCAGCATTAAACATCCATTGCATGGTTTTCAGGGTGCAGACAACAAAGTGACTGAAAGCGAATTCATTAAAATTCCTTTTGAAAGCACATGAAGAGATGTAGAATTCGTGGGATAACAATTAGGAACAGAATTAATAGACAAGCCCTTCCTCAATCCCCTCTAAAATGTTCATTACATTAAAACCATGCAATGAGGTACATCACAGTCAGGGTGTTCCCAGGGACATGACGCATTAAAACATGATGAGCATTACATGAAGTAATGCCAAAGATGTCATTATATTTATGCTGAGCCAAAAATACTTCAAAATGGCTCCAGAGGAGCAGATAGAGTGTAGATTGTCATACATTTCCACAGCAGTGTTTTCAAAACTCATACAGCTGTGCCAGGCTTCAGAGCATTTTGGTGCAACATGAAGCATTTGCTGTGGAATAAGGCCACGGGAACCCAAACCAAATTGATATGACATCACTGAAACTCTTCCTTATAGGAAAGGTTTGTTCCCTAGCTTTCATTAATACACATAGAGGACAAGTACTGTGTTCAGCAGCACAGAAACAATACTATCCTAAGTCCCATTGTGGTCATCCATTAAGAGCCACTTTCAAGAACGCTTTAAAAGCCCTTCTGAAATCCTACCTTCTCCTGCTAAGTATTTCGTAGTGCTTCTGTATTCAGTGAGAAGTTACACTTACTGTGAAAACCTTAACAAAAACCCTTTTACCCAGTGTTTTGTTTAGATGCAAGCTAAAAAACGGAATTCCAACACACAGCTCTTAGACAGTCTTGTCATCAGCTTTCCCATTCAAAAAGTTACATGGTTTTGTTTTCAAACATTAGGCTTGTCTTCCTTAAAGGAAAGTTTCTGGCATTCTTAGTAGTTCAGAAATATCTCACTTTGTAGACAGTATTGCTAGGTTTTGGGATGTGTCAAAATAAAGTCTTAATTTTTTTCATCAAATGTATCAGTGTTTCACATGGAGGAGAAAGTGTTGCTTTTCAGTATCTAAAGACATCTGCATAAAATGATTAATCTCAAATTTTCAGAAGTCAGAAGTCAAAAATATGGACTGCATTAATATCCTCTGGGGCTCTTACAATGAATGATATTCATTATTTACTTTTCATTATTTATGTTGATGGGCTTCAGTTGTTCTCCAATATTTCTTAGCCAAATAAAAAACACTTTACCTGTCAAAGTTCAGTAATTGCCCAACTACAATAATTAGATTTACTTTCCTGACTCTTAATGTTGTAGAAAATAGGCATATATTATACATCCCATGGTCAGATCCTCAAAGGCATTTGGATCCCTTACTCCCTCTGATTTAAAAAATAAGTACAGGCAACGTGATACGCTAAGTTCTTAAGCACCAGCATGTGTTTGAACTTAAACACCTTTACGTGCTCTGATATCCAAGGTTCCTGGAAACAAATTGCTAGGTTAGCTAGAAAAGACTTTCAGAACTTCTTTTAAGATATTTGCAGATAACAATAGGTCTAGAGTAGTATGGAAGGCTGATGTGGGCTGAGGATGACCCTTTGCACTATCGCTGTGGATGAAATTAGATTGCAGGTGATCCTCCTGGCTGCCCTGAGCTCTGTGCAGGGGAGAACGTTATTTTGAAGCAAGTTGTGTAATTCCTTACTATAATGGAGTACGTATTGACAAAAGCATTCCTTTCTAACATTTTTCCATTATAAGACAGGAAATACAAAAGAATGTCAGAAAAAATAGAAGAGCATACTTGGTGCAGAAGGGTCCATTTTAAGTTCTCTTCTTAACACTTCTCAGGAATAAAACCAAAGTGAGATGAGATTTCCAGCAAAGTACTGTTCTTAACCAGACATTCATATTCTTCTATATTAATGTGTCATTGGGTAATTGGGTAAGTATTGTACTTGTCAGCATCCAGAGGCATGGAACACCTGGAGCTGCACAAAGTAAGGCAGATACCAATTAAGCTTCTGTGATATTCTGCTGAAATTTGGAACTGATTCCAAAACTCTGACACATTTGCAAAAAGCTATTTTTCCTTCTTAACATGGACGAATTTTTTTCTGAGTTTGTATTAAGATGGCAAGTCAGATTTTTTTCCCCAACCTGAGATGTAATTTTAGCCACTAAGTACTTTCCACACAAACCATCTTTTCCTTTTTAATAAAGAAGATTCAAAACTTAAAGATTACCTTGGACAGAGGAGGCATACCAGGGTTAATAAGAATCCCTGTTAGGTCTTATATCCTCTCTTTCACCTGTTTTCACCACAACTGCTGGATTCATAATGACCTGTGTGAATCCTAAACAGCAAATCATCAGTCTATTTATGTTTTAACTGGATTTTTTTCTGTTGAAATTTGATTAATTTACCAAGAGCCTTCAAAACCATTACGTAGTCCCACAGCTGTCCCTACATCCTGACAGCATAATCAGGTACATACGTACATCCCTCAGAACCTGCATGGCATGTTTAGGATGTTTCTATTTAGTTATTTTCTGTTTAATATAGGATTTACTTCCCCTGTGTGGAAAAGCAATTACATAATTAATGGTTACATTCAAACAGAATGGCTCAGGAGAGAGAAAAGACTTTTTAGGACAACTGTGTCGGACTGGAAAGGAAGTACGCATCAGTAATTCCCCTTCACATTTGATACTTCAGCTAGTATTAACTTAAAAGTCCAAATGCAGGTCATTAAGCAAAACAATGAACAAAATGAAGAGCAACCTTGCAGGGACAGTGATGAACTGAGAATAAGGACATTTGAGTTCAATTCCGAACTCTTCCCTTGCCAGTATAGCTTTGGGCAGTTTCTTTGTTCCTCAGTTCCTTATCTATTTAATAAGGGTATTAATACTCGATTAATTCTAATCCTTGCCTGCCTGCCTTTTGAAGGCATCTTGAAGGTTTTTGTAGTAAAAAGTACTACTTCTGGTATCTGTAAAACTCGGAAAAATAGAGGCCTGCTTTTTGTTGAAGACACAAGAAGAGTTAAAGGAGGGAATCTCCATCAGAAATTCTGTTCTACCACAAACCTGGTGAGAACTGCTGCTCAGTATCAGTAATATGGGGCCATGTAATACGTAGATGACTCTTCAGAAAGCTTCTAGTTAAAGAACTGACTTGTGAGAGCCAAAAAATATTACGACAGCTGTAAAAGATCTAGTGAAAAAATTCACAACAAAACACTTCCCTGTTAAAAAAAAAAAAGAAATTTAAAAAAAAAATTCAAAATTTCACTGAGAAAAACAGATAAATGAATAACAGTACAATTTCTCTTAACAAATGGAAGTCTGATTAAAATGGAAGTCTGATCAGTATTTCCAAATGTATTGATTTTTAGAACTTTTCATTTTTTGAAAACATTTCAATTTTTTGTCCTTGTTTATGAAAAACACAGATGCTGATCTACAGGAATTACTTGACCAAGAGATTTTCTTTCTATGGACATCCACACTTTAAGGACAAAACTTTAAGTTTCATTTGGGCTTTGTTTCAGATTTTTTGCAGACCTTTGAAAAATCAGGTTTCTGCTGGCTCCTGAATCAGGAGAGCTCAAGGCATTCTGAGTACAGGAGCCACTTATGTGCCACATTTTTCTTGACTAGAAGTAGTTGCTGCAGGTGTGGAAAATATTTCCACTGCTCAGTATAACTTCCCTGACAATGCAGATGATTCAAGCTTTAATTCACATTGTTTATCTAAAGAAACAGTTCAATGGACTGGGATGAATACAAGTGTTCGCAGCATCAAACCTTTTCTGACTAGTATCTTAAAAGAAAAGGAAATTACTGATTTTACTGGCTTTAGAATTGACAGAGAAAGCCAAATGCACTGTTGTGCAAGTTTTTAAATTATTTAAAATGTCATTAAATAGTCTTAAGTCACAGCAAATCATTAACAGAAATGTGTGCTAAGGACAATGAACACCCTGTATCAGGTACGCCCTTCACAGAAATAACACACTCCTTAGAAAAGAATCCACTATTCTCGCTTTGTGTATTACAGGGATAAAATAAACAAAAGAACCTAAAACTGCATTAGTGTACTGGATACACATTAAGCTTCTATGCTTGTTTTTTGTAATATTTTTCTCTCTACCATAATGCATAACCTTGTGGAAAAAAAAATCCTATGCAAAAAGGAACTGTTCTTTACAAATGGCAATTAATTAAATATTGCTTGTTATGTAATATATATCCTAATAATATAGACATTTATAAGCATGCAAAATTGCAAAGAGAAATAAAATCCAGATGATTTTATCCTTCCTATTTTAATATATATCTATATTCTGTAGGAAGTTTACTAAAATTATGATTTCATATCGTGTTTCTATACCATAAAGATAAATGTTCCTGGATCAACCAAAAAGCTAAACATCATGCATTAACTAAAAAATAAACATATTTAATGTAGCAAAATGCTGGATAAATATCCTTAAACCTAATAATAGGGAGTATTTTGTAAGATCAGTGATGTTTCAAATGAACCCAGGATGGGTTCCTGGAAAAATTGACAATACCTGGTAGCAACGTTACTACTGTCAGAAAAATAAAAAGGCAATGAATTATTCCAATAAGAATATACTTTGCTTCGATTTGGAGGCCACTAATAAGGGTAAATTTTTGCATACTCTGATAGTTTTTCACTAACGATGTATCTGTAGAGTTGCATGATCTTTAAGAATTTAATTAACCTATTTTTCTTGCTGTAATTACAAGGCGAAAGATTCGCATAGGTAAAAAGAAAAACTATTTTTTTTAGAAGGGAAATCCAAATTATGCCTGAAGCCTAATAAATCTGTTGCCATGACAATCAAAGAGCCTGGTCTTGCACAATCTTTCAGAATTTATTCACATGAGTAGTTCTTAGTCACTGTGCTAATTTTGACCTCTCCCTTTCTGAGTGACCACTGTAAGAGATGGAGCTCAAAGTTGTGGAATAAATTAACTCAATGGACATTTTGTGAGCATTCCTAGACATTTTATAACGTCCGTAGACTAAGGGAATGATATCTGCATGCTATATATAAATATGGGAAGGGGGTTTGGTTAATGAGGGTGTATTGGATAGTGTGGGACCTGAGCATGATGTAGAGAATAAGGAATAGAGAATGTTCTGGGTTTAGCTGGCATAGAGTTAATTTTCTTTCTAGTAGTTAGTTTGAGGCTATGTTTGTTGCTAGAAGCAGTATTTACAATACAGAGATGTTTTACCTCTTGCTGAGCAGAGCTTCCACAGTGCCAAGGCCTTTGCTGCCTCTCATCCCGCCTCACAAGAGAGTGGGCTGGGGGTGCACAGGGAATTTGGGGGGGAATACAGCTGGGACAGCTGACCCCAACAAACCCAAAGGATATTCTGTACTATATGATGTCATATCAAACATGTAAAATAGCATGTAAAGCAGGGGAAAGACAAAAGGAAAAGGGGAGAAGGAATGTTCAGAATTATGACATTTGTCTCCCTGAGTAACCATTACACTCAACAGAGCCTGGCTCTTCCAGAGATGGCTGAACACCTGCCTGCCCACAGGAAGGGGTAAATGAATCCCCTGTTCTGCTTTGCTTCAGTGCATGTGGCTTTTGCACTACCTATTAAATAGTCTTTGTCTCACCCACGAGTTTTCTCACTTTTTCTTTTCTGTTTCTCTCTCCCATCCCACCACGGGAGAGTGAGCGATCAGCCCTACAGTGTTTAGTTGGCAGCTGGGGTTAAACAATAACATTCATGCAAGTTGTCCCACTGATCAACATAGAACTGCTGATGTGAGGAGAGGTTTGCAATGGGCAGCTTGAATTCGGGATGCAGTCCTTGTTCACATAGAGAGTTGAGGGGATGGCTTCCACAAATAAGAGATTCTTTCTGACAGTGGAAATGATATTTATGAGTTGTGTTGCTCTTCCTCAGTTTTGCTTACTGGTTCTTACACTAGTCACACATTTTAGATAGTAAAATACACAAAAATTCTGCTTCAGTGCACAGGTATATGTGTTTTGAACCTTTACTCCTAAAACCAAGGCTGATTCCTCTATAGCCTACTGAAATATTGTCACACTACAACGTGGTTTTTCATCTGTGCTTCCTCTTGCTGCAGTGATTTGAAGAAGTTGCATTACTATTCTCTCTTTAAAAACTGCCTTATGGAGTCCTTCATCATACAGGGAGGAAATTTACTGGGAACTACTACAAAATTACATCTTTTGAATAGTATTTAAGCTCCGATTCTTGTTCATGAGTCCTGCTGTGGCCTGGCTTTTGTGCTTTGACTTTATTCATCCTTCCCATCCTGAAAACCTGCTGCCAGGAGCTTGTCATCTCCATACTCAGCTGCACAGTGCATGACAGCTGCCACACAAACCTGCTTCTGATCTTTTTTCAGCTCCATCAAAACCAGTCAGGTTTCCAAGGGCTTGCCCTCAGAGTGGAGGCAGGCCTTTATCACAGTTTACTCCAGAACCACTCAACTTTTTCCTCTTTCAAACTCAGTGATTAACCAGGAGGTGTAAGAAAATACATCTGTTTCACATCACCAATATATCACCTTTTAGTCCTACCCTAGGTTCTGAAACAGAGACCCAAATAAACCAGTCTTCCTGGAAAGGAAACCTGTTCTTCCAACTCAGTACATTCATTGTGTAATTCCCGATCCACTTGGCAATCTCTTGACAATGACCCGAAGTATTTGTAAGTCAGGTTGTTAATAACATCTCCTTGTTCTCCCCTAGCACCTTTAATTCAGGAAGATGAAACCACATTACAGCTGTTACCAAAATATATCTTGCAGTGCCCACTGAAGATATTTCTAATAATTCTCAACATTCGTCTAATACATAGCAAAAATTACTCGATATGAGAACATCCCATACTGGATTTGTTTATTTTATGACCTGGGTAATAATTCACAGTGGTCATTTTTGGCTTTCAGACGTGTAAGAGAATTTGTCTCCCACTGTTTCTAAAACACAGCATCCAAGTCTGCACTTGATAGTTGTTTCCCATGGAAACAAAATAGAATAAATCTTTTGTACCTGCCAGTATTGCAGACATTCAAAACCTTTCTGTAGCTTTTATTTACTAAAATAATATCATTCAGGACCCTTCTTGCATTGATATAGGATTTCTTTTACCTCCTGTTTTTGCCTACTAGTGGTCAGTGCACGACTGAGGTGCAGGGAAGGTGTAGAACCATGACCCCAGAGAAACAGGGCAAGAGAAAGAGGAGGCAGGAGGAGGGGAATGGAGGGAGGGAGGGAAGAAGAGAGAGTAATGTCGAAGCAAATTCCTAAACATGCTATTTAGCATGGAAATATGTACAATACATATTTCTGCAGATGTTCCAGCTGCAGATGTTGCAGTCCAAGTGCAAATGACAGTGCAGGTGTGCACAAACACACACACACACACACACACACACAGACACAGAGTCACAAAACGAGGGAGAAAGGCAGCAATTATCTTACAAAGCTGCTGCAGTAATCAGGACACTTGCTCCTGGAAACAACCATGCAAACAAACATTCTTTGTTTCTTTTCTACATTTTTAAAATTTTCATTTCACTATTGCTATTATTTTATACCTCTCACCGTATCAGAAAGATGGTTATCATTAAAAGGAAGAAAAAAGGCCTTACCATGCAGTGCATCAGGAAGAGATGAGAAGCACAGAGCATGCTGCAGAGATTAAGCTCAGCATGGCATTCAGATATCCTTTGGAATTGAAGAAAATTGTCCAACCCATTCTTCCTAACAAAGCGGACAAGTTTTCTCTAGGCTTGAATTTTTCACCAGAAGACAGATCCTTACAGTGCATTATATTTTCTTCTTCAGGAGATGTATTTCCTCCAGTTAAGTTTCAGCTCCGCAATGCCATTTCCAATCAGCTCTAAGAAGTTCTTCATTCCCAGATTCGCGGTGTCATCAGAGGGACTCCAAAGAAAATCAAAGAAAGAAAGAAAAAAGAAAATAATACCTTACCAAAGCCCTGAAAGTACTATACTGAAAAGGAGAAGATATAAAAATCTCACAACATCCCCTCATTTACTCTATTATCTTGGTGTTTCACAATAATCAGTACTACCTCTTTGGTCTCATATACGCAGTGCTGATCATTTGTAACAAAGGAAGAGGCAAAAACTTTCCCAATTTACACGTGATGCATTCTCATTGCTGCTGCTCAACTGTTTACTACCAAACAACCCTTTTCATCCTGAAGCACATTTAAAACCATCTGACAGAAATACCAGCTATCCCTTTCCCTTCCCAAAGAACATGAATATTAGAATTTCTAGAAAAGTGTTGGAGAAGGTCTGACAAATAACCCGAAAATACAAATCAGATCTAAAAGCAAAACCCTTGAAGCAGGAGGCTTCTTGAGCAATGAGGTATTTTGCCTGAAGAATTTGGGCACACATGCATTAAGCACCGTAGGGAAAGAGAAAAGGGAAAAGAACGGTGTCTAGCAGAGTGTTTGGAGAAGATGGGGTGGGACCAAATGGGTGTCAGGCAGGAGTGGGATCCCGAGTCACCCTCAGCCTCCTGCCTGCTCGCTGTCAGCAGCTCGGGCTTCCCCTGCACTTTCTGCAAAGCATATTAATTGATCCTGGTTGCCGAGCAACTAACTCTGGGGAGCCACATCGACGGCTCCGGTTCCAGCACAGCTTCAGCAGCAGCAGCAGAAAGAGGGGATGGTCTCCCCTGTCTCTGTCCTCCTTCCTGGATCAGTCACCCTACCCAGATGTCCTCAGCTGCCCTGCAGGGAAGCTTTGCAAGAAAAAGGAAGAAGGCCACGGTAGTGCAGCAGGGAGAAGGGGTAGGATGCTCCCCCAGCCTGCGCTGCACTGGCAGGACTCGGCAGAGCAGCCCCGCTTCACACTGACGGCAACGCCCCTCTGCCACCCTGCTGGGGGTGCCTGGGCCAGCAGGGCGGGTGGCCACGGGAAACCCAACCTGCTATGTCAACAGGTAGGTGAACCAGGGTGGTGCACCCGCCTCCTGAAAAGCAAAGATCACCTGCAAGATGTTAAAATGACATGAAAGTCACTCAGTTTTCACAGAAACACAGAATATCCTGAATAGGAAGGGACCCACAGGGATCATGCAAGTCCAACTCCTGGCCCTGCACAGGACATCCCAAAGAATCCCACCATGTGCCTGAGAATCTTGTCCAAATGTTTCTTGAATTCTGTCAGGCTGATGCTGTGACCACTTTTCTGGGGAGCCTGTTCCAGTGCCCAACCACCCTCTGGGTGAAGAACTTCTTCCTGATATCCAATCTAAACTTCATCTGACACTGCCATGCTTCATGCCATTTGCTCCAATCCTGTGTGAGTTTCTAGCTGAATGCGTGGCCACTTAAGCTCAGTCCCTGCAATAACAGTAACTATTGCTTATTCCTGATCTCTTTATCATGTTCAACTTCAGACAGAGCAGACAGTTGTCTGGCTGAAAGGATGCCAGAACAACCATGCAGAGGAATTGCCTAGGTGTCTTTGAGACTTTGTTTTTGAGACTGCAAAATGGATCTCTCTGACAAAACCATGTAATTGCTTTAACTGATACATTTAAGTTCTATGGAAGAGAGAAGCAGGAAAGAGGCCATTTAGATTTGGTCCACAAAAGAGATGGGATAACTGAGTAACTGGACCTGGCTCAAAGGGGTTTCTCCTAGAGTGCCTTGACTGATGGCCCAGTAGGAGCAACAAAGAGGATTTCTGCAAGGTTGATGCCAAGGGGATGGACCCTGAGCAGGGCCTGACCCCTGTGACTTTTGGCAGGGCTTCCACTGACTTCTGTGGCTCTAGAGTCTGAAAGAAGCCCCCAAAACACCATGGTGTCTGAAACAAGACATTTCTCTCGTGGTGTATAAATCCTTAGTCAGATCATGGCATTTGTTCAGCACTGACTAAGCTGTCTCTCTGTTGCACAGGTAAGATGTAGGAAATGAAAAGACCTCAAGGTTTCACTCCCCGTGACCTGGCAGTAAGTGCAACACTAGATCTTAGCCAAACTGCTCTCACATGATTACTGTCAAAGATCTGAGCTAGATCAGCTCTTTGTTCTGTTATAGTGGTAGGATAAGTCAAAGGGCAAGGCCATGAGAACTGTCTTAGCTTGCAGTCACACAGCAGAATTATCTAAATCTCCCCTTGAAAAACTCCAACCTCTATCTAGTAAGACCTGTCTAAGTGGCAAACACCAGGTCTTGTGAAAAGGGGGAAGGTTATCTTAAGGAAGAGAGTAACTTTTCTGACAGTAGCTTAGCTGCACCACACTCTGCTTTCAGGCTTTATAAAGAAAGATCTACAGTTTAGCCTCATTTTCTTAGCAAAGCCAGATGCTTGACATATATATTCAAAGTCCAGGAAGAACTATTAGATCCTGTTAGCAGAGCTGCTGTATGAAACAGATTGCAGAACATATTCAATTCATCCAATGTGTTTATTGATATGAGCATATACTGGAATTCCTAATCCCCCAAGCACAACATCCAGAGAGATACGGGAACATTTAGACTAAGAGGACAAAGAGGGGTGGAGAGAGTTCACAAATTCTTGCAAAGGAATTATTAAGGCTATATGAATTTATTTCACCATACACATAGTAAAGAAAGATTTCTATCAGCATGATAAGTTACAGTTGTTTTATCTTTCCACTATTACTCCTTCACATTCATGCTGGTGCCTGCTTTTACCCCCAGCACTACAATCTCCAAAATGTGCGACAACAAAGTATTAATATTTTAATGTGCTTTGTTTTGTACTTTATTTTTACAAGGCAGAACACCAGTGTTGAAGTTCTCTGTAGTGGAGAAAATATCATCAGAAGTTTTAGGGAAGGGTAGTTGAAGGGCAAAACAATAAAACAAAACAACCGTAGAAAGAAAGCAAGTCAACAACAGGTGATTTCAAAATGAAAGCAAACTAGCGTATAAGAAGGAGATATCAGATTATTTTAAAAAAAATTAGGAGAGGTAGGTTTGGAGATGTCAACATTTGTGCAACTTTTTAACCTTTTTTTTAGAAAATGCAAAGCAGCTTAGATAAAATTCAGTCTCTTACAGAAAGCAAGTACAGTATCTTTCTTTCACTTACACAAGACTTGAATTTAATCTCATATAAATGCTTTTTATTATTCATTGAAAAGACTGACTAATGCATATGTTCTATTCCTATTCCATTTTCTGTGTATCTTTTCTCTTCCCACTTTTATATCCTTTCAATAGTAGCATTATCCTCTTCGAGAAAATAGGTGTCCTGTGAGCCTGAGGACCAGAGCAAACTAGGACCCAGCCAGCCCTCATTCCCTGAGGGAATGATACAGCTGGTGAACCATCAAAACCTGGCAGCACCCTCCATGGTGCCCCCTACTACAGGACCTTGGTCCCCAAAATAACAAGGACATGAAAGCCATGGCACCCATTTCTGATCTTAGAGTGTATTGCCAGCACCTGGTAGTGAGGGAAAGTCCCCAGGGAGGCAAACAGGAAGAAAAAAGACACTTCTGTCAATGTGTTCTAGTCCAGAGTGTAGGTAAGAGCCAAGAGGAAAGATGGCATTCGAAAAAGGCGAGTGGACGCTGCAGCAAGCACGAAGTGGTGTCCAAGGGCAGGGAAACAGCGCTGTTCTCTGGATGAGGGGATGCCTGTGCCGCAGGGACAGGGGGCAGGCAGGGTGGAAGGGCTCGTTACTGTGCTGGGCAATTGCTCTCCTCTAACCTGAAGCACAGCAGAGGCCCCTGGTGACTTGGAAGATGGGGGCACAGACTGTCAGACATTTGAGAATTTGAAGTAGAAAAGTCTCTCAGGAATCTCCCTGCAAGTCAGGAGCAGGGAAGACCAGAGAGCTGGAAGCAGAGGTGAACCAGCCTTGCTCCTTGTGTGCTCAGACTGCTTCTGCAGTGCCTGTCAGCAGCAGGTGCCTTCCCACAGCACAGTGCAGAAGACACCAAGTGACACGAGAAACCTCCTCCCCAGCTGCCCCGGCTGCCTGCCACAGCACGGCCCAGACACTGAAAGCAGATGAAAGAGCTTGCTACCCAAAACATTAGCCTTCATCACAATCACAGCTTAATAATATGAAGACCATCACTTAATTCCTTGCAAGCTGCATCTTTTCCAGTACCTGCGATTTGAGAAGTGAATTAGATTTTTAAATGCAGTATTGTATGTAAAGGTATGTAAAGGATACAGTAATTTACTTAGAAATACAAAGGTGTGCCCAGATAATGCAAATTATTTAACATACAAAATAAAAGGCATTATTCAATTATTAACGAAATTTTAATTAAAAACTTGCGAAAATTATTTTCAAGTAAGTGTTCTGGGTATGTTCCTCATTTTGACCTTTCAATAACCTGTGTCACATTTGCTATTCAATCAATTACAGCACAAACAACTGAATTGATTTCTTGCCTTTTTAGTTTAAATGCCATAATACACGCAGGAGAGTCAGAGCCTCAATGAGGGCATTTCCAGATCATCAGCAATTAATTGAAAAATCTAAGCATAAGAAATAGATCTTGGTTCAAAAAAAATCCAAAGCACGACAGAGGATGTACACATAGTTCCATCTATCAGTGGAATATTTAGCATCCCTAACCTCTATTTTTAACGTATTTTAAATATCATATTATTGTAACAATTATTTTCCATATCCTATATGGCAACTGGTCTCTTTCTTTTCTTGGTTTCCATCAATGCAAATCAGACAAGGATACCATAGTTGTCAAAAGCTTGAAACACTAAGAAAATAGTACATGGTAAGTAAATGGTAAGGAAAGTCAGTAAAATGAAAAACATTTAAGATTTGTTATTCTCTTTCTTTCTAAATAAATGCTGCTTCGCTACAACTTAACTGCCAACTGACTAAAGAATGATAAAAGGTTACAGCTTGTGTTTGGTAATTGTTGGGTTTGTTCATACTTCCACAAGTTAGTCTGAAACAAGTATTAGTGGATCTGACTTGTATTTCATTTATGGAAAAGGAAACCTCTTATGTTGACTGACTTCAATGAAATTACCCTTAATTTGCATCAGTGTAGCCAGTACAATTGATTGTGGTACTAATTTTTTGTTCATTGAAGAGTTAGCTCCAGTTTAAATTTGTTATGTACCAGCAATATAGCACTGCTTCCTTACATCACCCTAGCACTAAAAATAGCATTTCAATACAGCTGTATCAAAAATGTATGCACAAAAATGTGACTGCCTGGCTAGCAGCACAGCCATTTTCACTGCAGAAAATATATACACTAAGCATCATTTTTCTTTAGAAAAAGAAAACCTGTTTTGAAATTAACTTCTTAGGATACAAATGAAATACAAATGAATGATTTCAACCCATTTAAAAATTGATATCTTGACCTAGACTTCCATTTCGTATATGCAATATGCAGTGGCTGTGGCATTTTTTGAGGGGAAGTAATTGATACTGAACACAAGTTAGATGTCAAAATAGAGAGATTTATCCTAATCCTCTGGAATAGGTAGAAAAATGCTCCCTGATTTTTATGGGAAGATGACTTAGCTGTGCTCTCAGGACACTCCTCCAGTCTCTCAGTCTCTCAGTCTCTCAGAAACTGCTGAGCCTGTTGCATCAAATAGAGGTAGACTTGCCCCTCTAATGCTGCTGAAATTGACTAGTTCTGTGCTTACACTGAACTGCTCCAGAAGACAAGTACTATTTTCTGAGAGGCGATGATGTGTTTGCAGTGTCTGTGTTCAAAGTGGAATCTCATTAGAAAAACAGTAATCTTGCTGTACAGCCATGTAGTGAGATACGACATGCAACGCATGAATTCATTGAATCCCAAGGGTGATCATCTGCCTGAAATTCTTTTCTAGATAAGCATGTTCACATGTGGCAAAAAAAAGCTCCCAAGCAGCAACAGTTATTACTGCTGAATAAATATTCACATTATTTCTCAACAGGCAGTATACCCACTGGGCAAAAAAATAATAGTATGCTAATGAAGGATTAGACAGACATGGGCTAAATTAGTCCTATTACAGTTCTGTTAAGCTCTTGGTTGTGTATTACATGACAGTACTATTTAATACCATAGAACAAAAATTTTTCACTCCCCCCCCCTTTTTTTTTTTCTTTTTTCCCCTTTCTTCTCTCTTTTATTGTTTGTTTGGGTTGATTTTTTTTTCCGTTAGTAAAAGACGTGGAGGTTTCCTTTCCCGGGTTAACTTCCAAGCAGCGAGAAAAGTAACATAACCTGAGTATTTATATGATTCACACCTAAACCTCTTAATTACTGCACAGGATGTTATATGCTGGAATTAATATTGCATAGCAGCCAAAGTAGTCCTAAACATTATTCAACACTCCAAAATATACAATACGAGTGTTGTCATGATAATGCACAGTATTTGAATAAATGCACCTTGAGGAATTTGACAGAAGCCAGATTTAAGTAACTGCTGGTGTTTCTATTTTGAATACAGGCGATCTCCAGAATACCAGTATTCTGACTGGTAAAACCACTCAAATGCCTGTTCATTCTTTGTTTCACAAAAAGCTCAGCAGCTGGTTTGGTTTTCTTTTCGCCACTGGCAGAGGTGTCTTTGTAAGCATCTTTCTGGTGAAAGTCACTGGGAATAGCTCAGAAAGTCTCTCAAGTTTAACAGAGAATGCCCCTTAGCTGGTGGGGGAAAAATCTCCATCAGCAATCCTCTGCCAGGCTCTTTTAAGTCCTTCCTAAATAGTCATTCCATTGATTGGTGTTTTGAAAGCTTTACTGATGAATAAGGTCCTGGTATTCAGAAGGATTCCACAGAGCTAAATGATACCAGCAAAATACACAAATATAGAGCCACAAAGTACTCTGAGCTATCGCCTCTTAAGAAAAAAAACAACAGCAAAACAACACAAATCAAAACCAGCCTGAACATGTTAACTCTTTATGATATATCTATTTCTTAAATATCCCAATTGGTTTCAGGCTTTTCCTTGGAGCTGGTGTCTGTTTAATTAATTAATCACAGTATTTGCACATCCTCGATGCTTTGTTTTAATGTCTCACTCCCTTCTGTGGGTTTCTCTCCTGTTAGATTTTAATGAGACACATTTCTCATGTTTTTATGCAGAATTATTATATGGAGAAGAAAGTGATAATAACTCAGTCTTCTGTTAATTACACTTCTAATTATTCTTAGAAGTTTATATATAATTGTGTCTGCCAGCAGGATTTGTTTCAATTATCATAGCCAGATTGGAAATGGAGCTTAAATTAATTCTTTCTGTAAACAACCGTGTTTTAAAACAAGCAAACAAGAAGTATTAATACTTATTATCATTCTCATAAACAAAAATCTTAGAAAATCGTGTAAAATTTTTGCCCTTCAGTACTAATAATATATAAGGTAGCAAATGTTCTCAGAGGACACAAAAAAAGTTGATTAAGACAAAACCTATCTATGGTCAAAGGTTTATTTTTTTTTTCTAAATGGTAATAAGGGCTTTTATGTTAAAAGTCATCAAAAAAGAAGCCTCACCTCTAGAGGCACAGCAGTGCCATTACTCAAAGAGAATAAGTGTTCTTTCAAGGGTGAAAGGGAAAGAAATATCTATTTTTGATGTAGTTAGATTCCCACTTGCAAGCTAGGAAACCCCTTGTTTACCACAGTATCTCTGCAATAATGCAGACCTCATCTGAAAAGTAAGCTGCCCAAAGGTCTCAGTTCAGGAAATCCTGTTGTCAGGGAAAAGCTATTCAACAAAAATAATCTTTAGAAAGCACAATCCTATACATATTATTTCATTTTTCATATGAAATAACATTATTTTAACCAGAGTAATCGATCTAGAGGTAATTATAGGATGACTGAAAGAGATTTAGAAATGGACGTTTCAGTATGCACAGATGATTGATACACACATTCTCTTCCAATAGTATTAAATGCATAAAAGTTAGGGATTAATTTGGAGTGAGATTCATATCTTGGCTATGGAAGGAAATAATAGCTATTGTATAGGTAATGAATTTGTAACCTGACAGACAGAAAACGATAGTGTGCAATACTTCATGTTTAAAATCTAGAAAAAAGCAGTTTGCCTTCATATCAAATATATTTCCCTTCCACACCGGCCCCCTACAAGCCCCTGCTCCCTCACCAAAACGAGCACTGGAAGAGAAGCCTGTGAGACTTACCTGTTTGCCTTCAGAAGATGAAGAAGTTCAAAGCATCAAAGTTCTCGTAACAATCAGCCACTAGCACTTAGCTTATGTGGAAATAATTACATTCTTCCATCTTTTAGCTTTCTCGGTAAGTGAAAGCTGGTGATGGATGCCAGCAGCCTTGTTAAAATATCACTGTAATCCGTTCAAGCTCTGGAGATTGCTTAGAAAACCAAGGCATAAACATGCAGTGTCTATAGCTTCACAAGCAGCTCAGCATTTTCCAAGCGTGTGCACGTCTTCCTTTTCCAATACTGTACTTCACAGAGCACGCTAGCTATCTTCATTTGGGTAGAAAGAACATCATTGTTGAAAGTAAATCCTATGTGAACAGAAATGTTCTACATGTTTGTTTTCTCACATCAAACAGTTATAGTTTTAGGAAAGGAGACACCCTTTATGTGTTTTGGTTGCTGCTGTTTCCTCATCAAGAAAAAAAGAATAAAAAAAGCTTCAAATAGAGACGCGAGTAGCAGAGGATACAGCAGTTCAAGAAGCAGCAGGCAAGGTTGGGTGTCTTGTGATTGCTTTGAGTTAATACTCCTCAGGGGGAGATGAAAAAAGCACAAATACAGCAAAATCTGTCTTACAGAGTAAAAATCTGTTGTATAAGCCAGTCTCTGGCAAAGTAAAACAGCATGTGCATTTACTCCATTAATTTCTAGCATGCCAGCATGCAAAAGAAATTGGTAGATTTCTGTTTGTTAACAGCAAACAGGTAGGAAGGAGGAAAGAAAATTCAGTATATGTAACTACTGTAATTGTTTCTGCTCTCCTGAGAAATGTATCAGATCTATTGAGGCTGTGTTTGTGAAAGCAGTACTTACCAGCACCACAGAACATTTTATCATTATCAATATTTTCTGGAGCATATGTGGAGGATGAACAACTAAGAATGCTGCATTCCCTAGATGCAAACAGCACATTCGTGACTGGTCTTTCTATAGCTTAAACATAACAGGTCTTTGGGCTCTCTGGAAAATATGACTGTGAAGGCTCTTACAAGAATCATAAGTGCTGAGCACTTTGAAGTAACTGACCCAATTACTGGCACCAAGCAATAGGAACTTCAGCCTAAAAACCTTAATTCAAATCTCACTGAAGCCCATGAAAATAGATTTTGAGAGGCTATGGATGAGGACCTTTGCCAGCTGGCTCTTGTGTCCCTGGGTGTCAAAACACAGCTAGATCACAATGTCACCAAAAAAGACTTAGAAGGAGCTGGTTGAAACCCTGCTCTGACCTGAAGTTGTCCTGAATGTGACAGTGTGATGCTGGGTCTGAATCTGCTCAGATAATATATGCAGCACAAACACATGCCTGCTCCCTTAAGGGCCAAAAAGAAAACAGTCCATTTATTTGTATGATGAGTCCAGTCACAAACCAAAATGCCACTAAGCCAAATGCTATTCAAGCATAAAACAAAGAAACTCCTCAGCTGCGTGAATTTACTGTCCAGCTGTCACCTTTCATGCTTTCCACACGTACCACCCACCTGCAGCACCACCAAATCTTGCAGAACACAGCGTTCTTGACTTTAAAGCTTTCTAGTTATTAACCCTGCCATGCTCTGGGTCATTTTTCCCCTTAGCAGAGTTTGATCTAGCCCTTTTCAATCAGTGTAAACATCATATTTAAAAAAAAAAATTAACCTCTCTTTCCACTGTCCCTGTTAGAGAGGCTGGAGTCAAAGTGTATCTGTGTGATATATCAAAAATATGAAAAATGGGGAAAAGAAAGAGAGCCACATTTCATATTTTCTGGGGAACTGCACATGCCAGAAGCAGCAAATACCACATGCTTGGCACAAAACAAATCTTTGATAGCTTAGGGCTTTGCCTCAAAATGCTGTAGCACTTAGTTTGTATATTCTTTTCTTTTCCATAGTCACAATTCTGCATTTTTCTGCAATCTCAGTATTCTAGGCTTACATGTTCATGGAAAACTGCCTTCCATTTGAGGGAGCTTCAGCTGCTGATACTGTAGAGGAAATATTTGGTCTCATGTCCCTAAGCATCAGACATGCTAACTACTCCCTTTCTATATCTGATGCCCAGGTGGAAGGCAAATACTCTTTCTAGATGCACAGCAACTCCACTGACCCTGGAGTAGCCACAGATAGGAAGATGAGAACAGCGTTTTTTGAGTATTGCAGAGAAAATCCCAGCCCATGGCCCAGTCCAGCAACTTTCAGTGACACCTTGAGTTGTATCAACTCCATTCAGACCCTCCTAGATTCCTACAAAAATTTCCCTCTTCCTTGTCAGCTTTACAATTTTGGTGGGTGTTTGAGCCTTCCCACTGGCACAGGGCTGCTTTCCAGAGCACCCCATGCAGCACCCATGTGATGAAAAGGCAGTAAAGCAGCAATTGCATCATCTAACACAGCACATGCAAGCAAACTGCACTTTCTCCCACAGAGAAACTGCCACTGGTGCAGCACAGAGGGCTTTTTGCACACCCACATCCACTGGACTGAAACTACAGATGAAGGGCTACTCCAGCACTGCCACTGCAATAAAGTCTCTGGTGTTATATGGCAGAAATCTCAATGCACATCCTGTTTCCGACTCACATTTGACTTCTAAATATGCTTGCAATGCATTGTGTATTTTTAGCATGCCCAGGGTTCCTATTTTGGGTTACCAGCCTGAGAAATCTTTGGAGAGGTCTGATGTTGAATGAGCTTTTGAAAGACTGGTGCATTTTAACATTGGGTGGTAGGAGAAAAAAAAATTAGAAAGACAGATACAGGATATCAGTAGCTTCTTCCAGAAACAGAGGTCAGTGGCCATGAAATTTGTCGCTATCCTGTTAAGCATCAAGAACTTCAATGTTTTGACACTACAAAGTGCACCTGCCTCTGGAAATTATTTTGAATGTCTGAATTATCCCTCTTGCATCAGATACAATAATCTTTGTGCAAAGACATTTGCCTTATATTCTTTACAAAATACTTCCAGCACTCAAAGATACATTTTGGGAATAGAGGTCAACGTGTATATGTCCCAAAGGTAGGATATTAATAACACCGAAGGATCTATAGTTTTCCATGGCTTTTCAGCTACTGACTTTAAAAAATTGAATTTGTTCCAAAGGTTGTTTTTGCATAGGAAGGTGACACTACCCTTGTGGAAGACTTACGGGTATTCCCCTCTCATTCTGGGAGAGTCTGACTGTCCCAGGAAGGCTCTGAGCATCTTCAGTGCTTTTTGAAGGTCAGAAGGGACTGAGTAAGGGTATACAAGCTCCTCAAGGAGCCAGGATCCTAACAAGCATAATATAATGCTGTATTGTGTCATCTGGATTTTCTAACACACTATTCTAGCATGATAAAAGCCTTTGACAGACTGGGATCAATTAATTTTATGAAATTCATGCATCTCCCCAAACACCAAAGACCTCCAAATATCCTTTTTCTTTGTATCCTGCTCAGAGAATCCTCATCAAAGCAATTCTCTCTCTGCATCTTGGAAAGCTGTTTTTGCTAAATAATATAACCCACACAAATTCCTTGGTGAAGTGTAATCAAATGGTAAAACAGTCCCAAGGCCAAAAAGAAAATACTAAAAAACAACTACTAAAAGTTAGCACTGTCCAGGGTGCGAAGTCTTGTGAGAAGGAGCAATGAAAAAGAAACACAAAGATATACAGAGATGGAAACTGGTGTCTTTAATGACAACATTACTTTTATTTCTAGCCAGCAACATAAATCCTGATGCACTCTGTGCATATCCATATTCATATCTGGAATAAATTTATTTGTGCTTGAAGAACAAGTCCCAATACACGAGATTGAGGAAGTTGAGTCTGCAGCTCTGGGTTCAGTTGTGGCTTAAGTTCATCCATATTTTAAAATAAGAATTTTTGGTCACTTCTACTTGTATCAAAATCAGCAAAATTAAAGAACTGTGTTTGATTTTGATTAAGCTCAAACAGTTCTTCTATGTCAGATACGAAATCAGTTCTACCACTGCAGAGCTGAACAGGCTGCCATTAGGATTTCTGGTGTTCCCTGATGGAGAGTAGAACCTGTATTTAAACGTATCTGTATCATGCCAACATGTGTGCCAACATGAATCTAAACTGACAAACAACTTTTTATTTACTGTCCCGTGCTCAGTGTGAGTGCCCAAATACCTAAGTCAAGCTCGAGAAAGAGGCAGAATTTTTTTCATGGTTCAGAGACAGAAACTCTTTATCAAAGGAAAAATATTCTGGTCTTTCAGCTGCTTTAAGAGAAGGTTACAACACATTCCTTTCAGACGTCATGCATGTGATGAATGGGGGAATACTGCAATAAGCTGCCAGGATAGATCGATATAATGCCATTTTTTTCCTCGGACTTTCATGAACTCTATAGGGTCCAAAAGTACCTTACACTCTGAAGTGAGCTAAGTCCATTAGCTCTCGGAAAAAAAAAAATTCTAAACTACTCGATCACCCCTCAGAACCCTAAAAACAAAAGATAAATTACAGAATGGAGGTGAAACAGAAGGAGGATGATTGAAGGCCAACTCAAGGATAAAAGTAGTGGTGGAAAGGCTAAGGGCAGGGCTAAAAAATAGGCATGTCAGGGGGAGAAAAAGATCTATAGGAAGAGAGATAGAGAGAACAGAGGTATAGGTTGAAGAGGGAAATGTATGACAGCATTGAAACTCATGTAAGAAGGACAAAGGTGTGAAGCAGCCTGGGATCCTGAATTCAGGTAAGAAGGCAGAAGATTCCCCAGACTGCAATTTGATCATGTCATGGAATTAATTGCCTAGGTCAAATTCTCTTTTGATTTACTCTTCAAGATCCAATCCCTAGAAAAAATTGGGGGAAAAAAAAAGGAGGAAAATGAGCATTTTTTTGATTGTTCATATTTTTAAACAGTTATAGCCAGTCTTTCTCCACTAAGATTTTACTAAGATTTCTTACTGAGGGCAATTCTTTCAGTTCTTCTGTGTTTTCTACATGTTTTTAGGTTCCTGGGATCTGGATACCTAGAACCAAACTACTTTCCTACCGTGGACTGGGTCAAGTTCTTGAAATCCGAGCTGGAGCAGTTTCAGAAAATACTGCCTCACCCTTCCAATGCCATTTGCAAATTAAAAGTCACCACCAACAAATTGCCAAAGGAGCTGTTTAAGCTATGCACTTAAGCTATGCTGTTTAAGCTATGCAGTGCAGCTGCTTGAGTTCTGCACTGCACTGATATGTACTAGCTATGATCTTATGGATGGTTACACTGTCTCATCTGACCAGAATGACAATTTCCCACTCAAAAGTATGCAAAAGTTGAGAGTAGTCACTTTTAAATTTCTTTTGGTTCCCCAAACCACAACAGTTTATATTTTCCCTTGCTGCAGTTTTAATACCATGCGTTGTTTTCCACCAAGTGCTATTCATTCAAGGCCTCATGAGTATAAGAGCTGTCCAATTAGAATCCCAAAGGGATCACAACCATGGGTGTAATGGTAACTACTATGGGATTATTATATTTTACAAATATAAGGTTTGTGGGTTAATTCAGGTAGGAAAGACCCTCAGGAGGTCAATGTTTGACCCAGTTTTGTCTGCTTGTCAGAAGTACCCAACTTGCTCCCAAGCTCATCTGTAAGAGAAGATTTTGACTTTTGCACACCTTGAACAGATGGGAAAGACTTTGTATTATTTCTTCTCAATTTTTCTCTGACTGCACTCCGTCAGGAAAAGACAGTGCTTAAATATTATGAATGTATTACAATCATTCTTACTGCATGCTAGACTGCAAGGTCCATAAAACAAAAATAAATGAACCGCAGATATCTTACATCAGTTTCTGTCTTGATTCATGCATTGCATGAAGAAGGTTTTTGGAGTTGTGAAGAAAAGATCACATATGGAAGATTCAGTCCAGTCATCCATTCATACAGCATTTGCGTTATAGAGCACCCGTGACCAGTTCTTTCTCCTGAGCACTTCAAAGAGTACATGCAGTGACATTTTTCAAACTTTGAAAAAAAAGAATGTTTGCATCTCATGTGACTCATTAACTCAACAGAGCCATAATATATCAATCGAGCTACACATAAAGAGGAATATAATAGCACAATGAGTCTGTAGTCCTATTTCTAATTAACATGGCTTAACTAGACACAATGAGCAATCTCACTGTGCAAGCACACTCCTGTGTCTGTCATATAAAAATAATCTGGAAAGGTTCAAAGGATTTCAGTCCGAAAACCTGGTTATTTTTTCCATCATCTCAACTCAATTTCATTTCAACTTACAGCTTTTGAAGTGAGCAGTCAAGAACAGCATTGGAAGATGAGGGCCAGTATCATCATTACCCATATGCAAAACAGACATAACATTTACTTCCCACAAAAAGACACTCTGATGTTTTCATTGGAATTAATAAAATGCCTTGCAATCCACAGATGGAAAACACTGTCTAAAGTCAAACAGTTCTATTCATAAGATGGTTTTTGCTTTTCAGTCTGCAGACTGCCACTGATTTGTTTTGCTCTTTCTTTAACCTGCTGTTCAGTCTTTAGTTTGAACTTTTATCCTTTTCCTTGGAATCACACTGGGCTCCAGCACGATGCTTTTCACATCTGCCATACTGAATTTTAAAGAGCCCCATCATTTTATGAAGTCAGGAAGCAGAATTTCAGTTTTGGAAATGCTAGTACCATATACATTACAAAAGAGGGGGTTTTAGGTCTGCAGACTTACAATCTTCACTGAAAAGTAACACTACCTGACTTTAGTCTAACAGATTTTTTTGTAGTTATTCTATTTTTTTAATATCTCTTACATTTATCCAATAAAAACAAAATCAGAGACTTAAGAAAGGAATAAATAGTACTCAGGTACCCATACTTGTACTGTACCAGCACTTTGTCAGGAGTGGTACTCTGAATCTTCCGTCCTGAGGCATTAAAGCAAAGGTCACGGTAACTTCTGCTCATGAAAGATTGTATGGTTTTTCCCATAAGCTTCAGGTGACAAATGCAGAACCTTGGACAAAATCCAGCTCAGGAAATTGCCTTCTAACTACATAAAATAATTTCTACAGTTTGAATTGAGTAATGTATTTTTCTCTGCGCTCCATCTTAAGCTCATATTGTTGGGCAGACTGTAGTAACATGAGCATTTTACATAAGAGTTGTTTTGAATTCTAAATACTCCTAAATAGTTAAATTTCATGAAATATTTTAGCAACTGGTTTCAAAGGAGCCATAAAAGCTCAAGCTTTTCTATTGCCATTTTATGTTGAAGAATTAACTTCTTGTGCTAACACAGCATTTTCCTGAACTCTGTATTTAACTTGACGGTTGGTAATTTCTTATTCTTTTTATATGTTTTTTTCTCCTACATATGTTGGAAAATAACTTCCTTTATAATCTGTCTTGTTAGAGTCTGTTCGGGAATTCTTAGCATTTGGAAAGAAAAAACTCATTTCTTTGCTTTTAGCATAGCAGATCTAATGAACAGTATGTTTTTAGTTGTTTATCATTAAGGTGAATTAGTTAGAGAAGGACAATGGTCAAAGGCTAGATGCTTTCAGCTGCTTGAAAACGTAAGCAGAGTCTCTGAATTAGCTTGTAATGCCATTATGAGCCTGAAATGTATGGGAAACATTAGGACTAAGGTTCTGTGAATATTTCGGCTGAAGGTTTTGGAAAAACTTAACTCGGCAATGATGCCAGAGACCATGATCCAGGCTTGCTGTCCCACAGTAATTTCCCAGCTGAACATTATTTGCATCTCTCCAACAGCAGCCTCTGGGCAGTCACCCCTTGTGAGGAGGCCCCATGTTTCTGCTGGCTCTGTTCCAGCAGCTTGACCAGGGTGAGGTCTACAGTCAGTGAAGGGGGGGTTGGCTGTCTTGGTGCACAAGGAGTGTCACACCAAATCACTTTTAATAGGTTTTGTTCTGCAGGCACATGCCTAGACCTGTCGGAAAACTCAAACAGTTCCATAAATGTTGAATGACTTTGTCCTGGAAGATGTATGCTTAAAGGCTACACCTTTTTGTAAAAACACTCACATTTCACTTGTGAGTTTTCCTCTGTATTATAACACTTAATACTGGATGAAAAATACATTTATATTCTGTGAAGAAAAATTATCTCCTGTGAAGACATAGCCCATAAAGTTCTTCATGTCTACATATGCTTATTTTCTTCTAACTGCACATATTTTTTCTGTAGTCAGTTTTAGATAATCATATTATTCTCTGCTAAGTTTTTCAAATGATATATTGAGTACTTATTTTATTGAACAGCTGCCACCAAATAGTCTTAAAATGGAAGATTAAGATGCTCAAATTCAGTCAGTGACAGCGTTATAATTGTATATACAATCTTAATACAACCATGAGTGTAGCAGTTTTGAATGCTATTTGCATATACTACTTCCTCAATACAGGATCTCTTTATGGTCTTAAAATTGTACGTGAAACTCAGCAGAAAGTAAAGACCAGGTAGTATTTTCACAGATAAATTATGGGAAACGGAAAAATGTTTGTCCATGTCCTCTGAAATCCCATATATTTAATAAATTACAGCTTCTAATATGTGCAAGTGAGGTTGGGGTGGGGGGAGGAAGGGAGAACTGGAGAGGTCATGGGATAATAACCATATTTTAGGGAACTGGTAATCTATGAGGACGGTGCCATTTACTAGAAAACATCAGCCCTTAAATGCAACCCTAGTACAATACACAGTAAGTTGCATGCCCAACAGTCCTCTTTGAGGTTATCAGGAAGTGTAATATTCTGGGTGTTTACACATTCTTTCAATAATCTTCTACACCCAAGTTTGTTCGTTTTGTTTTTTCTTTCTTTGCAACTTTAATGATCTTCTAATACTGTTTTGTGTTGTTTTGTAATTTAATGTATTATCCACATGCTCATGAAGATGAAGAGAACTAACTAGGAATATTTTCACAAAAATATATTTTGTTTCACAGAGTGAAGAATAATTTGTATGAATACATACCAAGAACAAATACCTAATTCTGCAATTTATTTCATCTCTGGCATGGTATTTCTTTTTAAAATCCACTGTACAAACTTTTCCCAACCAATTCTCATAAAATACAACCCTATTGGATGGGTGATCATTATTAAGAGTTTTATTTCTGATTTAAACTGTTTCAAGCTGAACAAAATAAAGCAAGTTCTTTGCTCATTTATACTGTATTGCAAAATTTTCTTAATAAGTTAGTATTTAGCAAAATTCCACAAAGCTTTTATCATGAAATCCAGAACAAGGAGAGAATCCTGACTCACATCGAATTTACAGACATGTTTCCTCCAATATGCCCATTTCTTAGAATGCTGTTCATCTCACAGACCTTACACTTTCAAGTGCATAAATATCAGAAATGACAGTGGTATTCACAACTAAAGCAAAGAAAATAGGTATTTTTCCAGTTTTTGTTTTGCTATCTTTTTTTTCAGCTTTGTCCTTCAGCAAGTTATTTAAAACTTCAACTTATTCTGCTCTAAGAACTTATTTATTCTTGTGTCTCCTTGGTGAAGCTATAGGGCTAATTTATATGCAGCAAACACATAAAAATTCACACAAGAATCTGCATAAATATTTCTCTATCCTTTCATATAATATTTCATTGTTACAGTACTTGATTTCTCTACAGTTTTAACAGAATACGTGTTCTATACCTCTTAATAAATCATAAGAGAATACCTATTAGATAAGAAGAAAGAAAAGTTTAAAATGCTGATACGGATTTCTTATACCCAAAAAAATTCTCTATTTTTCCTTTACAAAAAACAAGAAAGGAATCGCTCCTAAAAAAAAATCCCCTCTATCACTCTAACAGTTTTAGAGCTCGTATTATGCACAGCCTAACTCAACACACAGCAGAGATGCCTTGCCCATCGACAGCTGGGAAGGTGTATGCTTTTCCATCAGAAGGGCATGTTACAAAGAATAAGGCAACAAGCACATTTCATCTTAGCAGTTTTGTTGGCCTATGCTTGAGGAAATTATAGCAAAAAAATCATAATTTGTCCTCTAGTCTGGTATTTCCCATGCTCTCAAAAATGATTATAAAGGGTTTTTTTGGTTTTTGCATTTTAAAAAAAAAATTGAAGTTGCTCAATTTGAGGAAATATATGAACTTCTAAATTACTGTAGAGCCAGGAAGATGCACCAAAAGCACTTTTAGAACGGTGACTTTTAGTTTTCCTGTTTCAGCATTAAAATTTAGAGATGAAATTCTGTTCTGTTTCCCTCTAGTGACTACTTTCATTGAAATAGGATTTCATTCAGATTTATTGTGAAGAAGCAGAATGGAAGATGACCCCTTAAGGCAGCCACTCATTTCTCTTGTAGCAAATTATATAATTCCTGAATTTGATTTCCAGTGCAGATGAGGCATAAGATGTGCTTTAGTTAAAAAGAAAAGTGATGAGGATCTAACACAGAGAAGGGTTTTATTTAAGTGCTCTAAAATGGAATTTCTGAAGATGTTTTCAGTTTTGGTATCTGCTGCTCTGTGGACATGTTTTTTGAGATCGATTTCTGTGAATTCAAATAAGACTTACCATTTTTTCTCCTGTTAGGACAGGTTTTAAATAGTGTGAACCAATTACTTCCACATAAAAAGGTGAATGCCTATTTGAGACATACTTCTGCCTATCTGGGATGATGCTTTTTCAGGCATAGGAAATTTTAGTTTAGTTTTATGACCTTTGGGAAATTTTCCTTATTTTTTCATTCTTTGCTGTTGGGAATTTTTATCTCAGAGTAGAAGAGTAAAAAACCACCAACTCTAAGAATAGCATTGCTGGAATTTTCTGCCCATCCCTTTTCCTTCCTATTATAGCCCAAAATGTTATCAAAATAAAAAAAAAAACAAACCAAAACCAAACAAAACAACAAAACAACCATGCAGGGGAAAATTTTTACAAGAAAACAAAGGGTTTTTTTCTTTTTTGACAGCAAGAAGAAACATTTAGCAATTCCCAGATGGAGTACTGCGAGGAAACACAAGTAATTATGTGTTCAGGCCTACTGTCATTACTAAAGATAATCTCTTGTATTCCTTGAGAAAAATTTTTGACATCAGCTTTAAAAAAGAATCTTCATCTGTAATTCTTTGCATAAACCCACGATGCTGTGCAAACCCACAAGCCCGGCCACCAGCACTGGGTGTGAATACCTTTTTCAGAGCTGTGGCAAGATGTGGCCAATTCCTAGGTCATCCTTTCCATGTGTTTCCAAGACTTCCAGTCAACAGATTGCCTTAAGCCATAAAACGTTCTCCCTGCCACAATGCTTTCTTTTCCAGAAAATTTATTTGGAAAAGTAAAAAGGTAATATAGAACTAAACACACCTTTGCACAACTTAGTAGACCTCTCCTGGTCACATTTGAGACCCAGAAGACGCAACTGATTGATCTTCCTAGGTATTACGCCTTTAATCGCTGTGGCTGGATAATCTTTCCCCTTTAGCTAAACAAGTTAAGTCAGAACTAAAGCATTAGTAAGTCAGTTATGTAGGTTTTCCTTGGTTTTTTTTTGGTTTTGTACTAACCAGGAAACAGTACTCCAGGTTGGACAAAGAATTTTGCATCCTTCCAACCCTCACTGCATTAGGTTTGCCTACAGCCCTAATACATTTCCAGCTACCAGTGAACAAAAACATGATGTATCCACATGCATCTTTGCCAGTCTCTTGTCAGGTGCTCCACTGAAAACAGAATTATAGGAAGTACTTAACAGAAGACCCTTTTGTAGCAAACCCATTATCTTCTGAAACGTCTTTATTTCAGTGCAACTGCTTTTCCATTCACTTGATTTGTATTTCCTGTCACAGTCTAAGGAATTTCTATATTATTTTCATGTCATAAATCCATCATATGAGATAGGTTTAAGAAAGTCAATAATATTATATTTTTTTCTCCATTCATCTTGAGAAAGAACTTTTTTGAACTTCTACATTAATGGTGAAAAATTGGCTGCAGTTTTGCAGAAGAACTTACTTATTAAAATCTGAATTAATAATATAAAAGGGAAATCCTCATTGCCTTATAATGTAGTAGCCACAAGATCTGAAAAGTGATTTTCTTTGTACTCAGTTTTTTCTTTGCTCTCATGGTCTTCTTTATTTTTCTCTGCAATAATACTACTTCTGGTCTATGAACTACCCTGGCTATAACAGTTAAAGTAATAATTACATGGGTCAGCAAATATGTCCAAATGTTTTGTGATTTCCTAAATTCAAATCAAAACTTAACTTCAGATTTTAAGAAAATACATTTTTTGTTTATTTTCAATAGGAAAATATAGGTCATCTTCTGCTTAAGAAACCGTATTGAAATCATGGGATTTATACCAACAGATAATTTGACTCAGAAAGTACCAGACTTTGAATGCTTCAATACTGCCTGATTTAATTATTTAGCAGACTTAAGTCTATATATCACATTCAGCTCTCACTGAAAAATGGAACAAATGACATGTTCTTTGTGTGTCAAGGATAACTGATATTATTCTGAATCCCAGGTGATGTAGGAATAAATACCTGCTAAAATGTTGAAGGTAAAAGGAAATTGTCATGTTTCGGGTCTGATCACAAAGATAAGGTGGATGATACATTTTCTGGGCAACCAGCAAAAATATAAAGAAAATAGGACAGGTTTAAGGTGTACTCTTTCATGGCCCCGACCACTTAGAAAGGAGGGAAGCGGGAACATATTGGTAACAAAGTCTTATGGTGACATATATGTTTCTAGAAAAGCTAAAGAAAGCAAGTAAAGGAAAAGGCTTCTGACGGTGTTTCTGGCCAGCCTGGAAGAACAGGTTGAGATTGTGCGGATGCAAAGCAACCTGTCAGAGTGACCATGAAATAGATGGCAGAATTAACAAGCCTCAGACAGTTCGAAGGGAGAACACAAACATCGTAAATCATGGAGCTTAGGACAGCAGAGTGCAATAAACACTCGGAGATGGAAGTGCTAGATTTTTACATAATGCTAGTAAAAAGAATAAGAATTTGAGAGAGCCGTTAGTGCTGTTAAAACAAACAAAACTAAAAGGAGGAAAAAAATGGACAATTCATAGGCACAAAGTATCCTGAACTAGAGTGGCAGCAGTCTGGGAACAAAATGAGAAAGGCAAAACATTGTGACAAAGTAAAACCTAGGAGAAAATACTGCATTTTTATGTCATTAGTATTAGAATATTAAGAAACATGCGGGTCTGTTCCTCAACAGGAATCTTGAGAAGGTCACAGTGTTAATGTCATCTTTGCTTCTATCTTTGCTTAAAATGTCAACTGTGATCTTACAGCTAAGAAAATGACCTGCAGAGATAGAGATGAGTAATAAAACCAGAACAGCGACAAACAGATTGGAAAATAGGTAAATGAGAGGTGCTAAGACAAGCTCAGTGGAAATTCTCTGTAGGTATTTTCCTCAAGCCTGCCTTTTGTCCCACGGATGATAAATGATTATGTTTTGAAAACCTGTAAAAAATAAATTAGGCTCTACAAAACTTAGAAACGCCACTCCTACATCTAATTTAAAAAAAAAAAAAGTAAAAGAGAGGAGACAGGCTAGAGGAGAGAAAACCACTCAGCCTACTTTCTGTTTTAGAAAAATCCTGCAATGGAGAGTCAAACAAACCATTCACAAGCACCAAAAAGACAGAAAAGTCAGGACTGCCTGCATGTATCTTTCAATATCAAATCGTAGTAAATTAATCCAATCCTTTGTATGAGATCAGATTTGCTAAGGTGTAACAGTGAAAAATAAATAAAACAAAAATGACCGGTCACAAGAGAGCATGAAGTTGGGTGGGAGTGTCATGCTGCCAAAGAGTAGGAAGGCTCTGGAGAGAGACCTGGACAGGCTGGATCCATGGGTCAAGGCCAATGCCATGAGGTGCAACAAGGCCAAGTGTCAGGTCCTGCACTTGGGTCAACAACAACCCCCTACAGCTCTACGGGCTGGGGGCAGAGTGGCTGGAGATCTGCCCAGAAGAAAAGGACCTGGGGATGCCATTTGACAGCAGCTGAACACGAGCCAGCTGTGCCCAGGTGGCCAGAAATGCCAATGGCATCCTGGCCTGTGTCAGCAATAGTGTGGCCAGCAGGCCCAGGGCAGTGATTGTCCCCCTGTACTTGGCACTGGTGAGGCCACACCTCGAATCCTGTGTTCAGTTCTGGGCCCCTCATGACAGGAAAGACATCGAAGGGCTGGAGTGCATCCAGAGAAGGGCAACAGAGCTGGGGAAGGGTCTGGAGCACAAGTCCTGTGGGGAGCAGCTGAAGCAGCTGGGGCTGTTTAGTCTGAAGAAAAGGAGGCTCAGGGGCAACCTTATCACTCTCTTCAAGCACCTGAAAGGAGGCTGTAGCCAGGTGGGGATTGGTCTCTTCTCCAAAGTAACAAGCAACAGGACAAGAGGAAAGGGCCTCAAGTTGCACTAGGGGAGGTTTAGATTGGATATTAGGGAAAAATTCTTCACTGAAAGGGTGGTCAAGCATTGGAACAGGCTGCCCAGGGATGTGGTGTAATCACCATTCCTGGAAGTATTTAAAAGATGTGTGGAGTAACACTTATAGATAGGGTGTAGGGGAGGGCTTGGCAGTGCTAGGGGGATGATTAGACTTAACGATCTCAGGAGTCATTTCCATTGTAAATGATGCTCTGATTCTATAAGTTAAAATTAAACTTCACTGATAGAAACCACTTGCAGGTGTCTAGGAAGAACATAAAAAAGTATGTGAAGTATATACTTAACTTTTATGTAGTAGGCTGTTCTGGTTTCAACAAAAATGCAACTTTATGACTTTCAGAGCTGGAAGTTGCAACAACAACTATTTCGGGATATTCCATTCCAAATGAAAGTATGTTTCAATACAATATTGCAGAATCTGATATTATAATATATGTTCATAAATCACTTATATGATATTATAGATATAATATGTTATATACAGAGATCATACCAAAATTGCAGAAGTTTCAAGCACTGAAAGGTCTAGAAATAAAACTCTAAATAATCTCAAAAGGTTAAAGAACATTCCTGCAAAACCAGGATTCATATTAGAGGGAAAAGAAAAAAAGTTCTACACTTGGATTACGCTACACAAATAGAGGATAAGGAATGACAGATCTGCTCTGCTGTAAAAGATCTGAGGATTAGAAAGGATCAGATCTGAGCACGTGCCAATAACATCGCCAAAAGCAAACACACTGCCTAAATGGAAGGCTGGATGTAAGAGCAGGTGCAGCATCCACTGGAGTAGGTTTTCAGTTACAAGCACTGCTCCTTGAGAATAGTCTAGGTCATCTGAAAGTAGTTAAGAGAGCAGAACAAATCACAGAATTCAATAAAATATTATTCAAGAAGGGTTGAATGGGTCATATAATCTAAAGGAAAGAAATCTGAAAGGAACTTTAACAGTTTTCAGATGTGAAAAAAGTAGCTGTAAGGAAGAGACTAAGCAATTCTCCACGAACACTAGGGATAAATCAAGAAGCTTCACACATAAATACCAACAAGGAAAATTCAAAGCCAGGCCTCGGTAAAACTTTTGGACAAAGTTGTACACGAAACAGTTCAGTCTCCATCACTGGAGTTTATTAAGGAAAAGATAGACAAACACCTACCAAAAAATGCTTAGGCATAAATGACACAGCTTCAGATTAAGGAAGTTGGCATCCTGGGTCTTTTCCTATTTTATTTTCTGTGTCCTTTCAGCTGTTTTTCCTCTCTGTTTTTACAGAGACAAATAACTACTAGAACAAATTACCAATGGATGTAGTCTCAATTACTTCTAGTTGCATTTGAAGATACACGGACTTCCTATGAAATATTCTGTCTTGCAACAGATAATATTTGTGGCTTTATGCAGAAATGACTGACAGCGTCTATATTTTTTTTTCTGAAGGAGATTAAATACATGGTTCTAATGCTTTCTTCTGGCCTAACCATCTAGACATTATAAATAGATTAATTGAATACTGTTGAATACTGCAACACATTGCCCAGAGGTGTTATAGAATTTTCAGCCCTGAGCAATATGCTGTAGTTGACCCTGCTTTGAGCACCAGTTTGGACTGCACAGTCTCCAGAGGCCCCTTCTAGCTTCAGCTCTTGGGATTCTGTGAGATCCTGTGATTTCTAGATTGCAACTACATTAAGTGCATCTTATCACCATGAATCAAGTGAAAACTCTGAAGCATTCAAGAACGAAAATAAGACAAATCCGTGTGAAGAGCATTTTCTCTCCTGCAACAGCCCACATCGCTTTTTGTTTCCTGATGTATCCTAATTATTTTTGTTCCAACTGGATTGCTTTTCTAATGAAAAGTAGGCTGTTTTCTGCTGTTATGAGTGTGGGAAATGAATCTGGTGAAAGTTACAGACTTTGCGAGATGCCACCCTGTATGTATGTGATAAGCAGCGATACAAAAAAGCAGAAGGCGGTTTTGGTAAAATGGAGAACATGATGAGATGCTCCATAAGAATTGGAAATTATAAAGACCAATTTAGCACAATAGTTTAGAATGGATAATATGAAATTCAGAATGAGAAAAATAGAAGTTTTCAATGGAATATACTTAAAAGAAAAATAGACAAAATACTGGAAGATGTTCAATGTGTAAAGAAAGACAGGGAATGGAGGCAAAACCAGGAGGAATCAGCTTCCACAGCCCAGTGAGGGCTGCTGTCAGATTCTAGACCCTCACTATTGAAACCTGGAGTTGTGTCATATAGAAGTCACAGCTTTGAATGATACAAACCCAACCATTCTGTGAATGAGGATTCTTCAGTAATGGTTCCTTTTAAACGCCCACAAAGAAGGTTTGCCTTTATCCCCAGGACAGCAGAAGCAGGACAACCTAACTAACCCATTTCTCCATTGAGCCCGTATTTTCAGAATAAGATTCACCTCCTTTGATTTTTCTGATCCCTCAGAAGAAACCACAGACATAGGTAGTCCGAACAAACCCTTCTCATGATGCAAGGAAGAGATAGTTGCTTCTTAATGGAAGTGAGAATCACAGACAAACACAGCAAGCGCTATGCTAACCAGAGGTAATAGTAACAAGATGACATGGTGTCCCCTTATTGAAACTCTGAGCTAAAAGCTTGTGCAAGCCTGACAATTAGAGGCTCAAACCATCTCCTGGACGTTGGCATTTCTATCAAGTACTTTGGAAACAGAGCACTCTTTAATTCACTTAAATGCCTGAAAAATGGAAGTGGTGATTATAATTTATGTTATAGATTAGAAGTTAAGTGCTCTTATGCAGGAAATAGAAACTTTGAATATGAGATCTTCCCCAGCCTGGTGGTTCAAACTTAAAATTTCCATCTTCCACCAGCATGGTTTATCAATTTTAGAAAGAAGCTTTGGATGGGAATTGCTTTCCTGCAGAAGCTCTGTCATCATACAATAAAGAATTCACTGTTCCCATATAGTAAGAAATTTACTGCTCAAATTTACCAACAAATGGAGAATGTAATTTCATTTGAAAATGAAAAATAAAGGCAAAGTCACTGTTAAAGAGAATTCATCTGTGAATGGCAAATTGCTTCCCGAAGCAAATGCACTCATTACACTCAAAGAAAGGATGAGATCTCCCACAGTTAAATTAAACTAGTAGGAAAAATAATTGCTTGATAAATCAGAGTAATTAAATTTTGCACATGTGAATGCTACTGCACCTCTGTCTTTAGCACAACAAGGCCAGCCCTCTAGCAGAGAAACAGCACATAAATCTCAGCCTTTAATCCCTGAAAAATCTATTACTGAAAGAAATAGCACACCTTTTCCCTTTTAGCTCTTCATTAATGAAGAGTGGGAAATCTTGCCCCACAAAGCCATTGGGATCAGAGCAGCCAAAAGCTGTGGTGATGTTATCTAGCTCCAGTTCACCTCCTGTGAATATCCCACCGATCATTAGTGTGTCTTCTAGCATTTAAAAAACACGGAGCAATAGACTTTGCTTTTCTTTGGGAGCCTGTCTGACAGGTCATTTGTTATTTAGTCTGCCTTATATGTTAATTTATGTATACCAGGTAAATAACTGTTTCCCCTTATAAACTTCCATACGAAAAACACCCATGAGGCCTTTAAACTTTATAGATACTCTGATTGCTCTGTATTGGTTCTGAGAAGAAGCTTCTGCCACTATCCTTTCAAATTCCTAAAATTAATTCTTGACCATTCAAACTATTTTTTGTGTTTAGGCTATCTAAACACGGTTATCTACATCTAGGCATGCACGTCACACATTCATCAGTTGTTCATCTGCCTGCTGCAGTCAGCAGAAATCCAGCCGATGCAACCTAGAGCACAATTCAGTTCACCCCAACCAAGGGAACCAGCAGCTGCTGAGCTGAATCACTCACTCAGCTCCAGTGGCTCCAGCCTTGACCTTTATTGACTCTAATAAGGGCTTTGATACTGAGGGCTCAATCCATTGCCCACAGAGAAGGAGCCAGTGCCATTTGAGATGGACAGCATAACCTGCCTGTCCTGTTGGCAATACATCTTGCAGAGCTGTCAAAGTGCCTTGCATATTCCAGGGTATCTGAAATGACAGCAATTCCTGTGTCGGGGTGACTGAAGCAAGCCTTCAGGCCACAAACAGACTCCTGCAGGTAGGCATAACAAATTTAGGTAACTCAGTTGCCAGCTGAATCTTTGGAATTCAGGAATTTGAACAGCTTTACCTGGAAAGGCCACGATACTGCCACAGTATACGTGGCACTCACAAGAAGTGGCTTATTATGGTTTCCCTCCTGTTCAAGAGACTGACAGGAGAAAAGCACAGCACAAGCTCATTCATATATGTTCCTTGGGAGTACAGGATGCATTACATACTCTGTCTGCAGAGCCAGTCAAGCAGAAAGCACCAGCAATTACTTTCACAAGAGTTACAGAAGAGTGATTTTGGGCTTAAGGGTCATTTAAAGGCATAGCTATATGATCAGATTTAGATGGTCACAAGTTAACTCCACATTTTATGTCACCTCAGGTTCGCAATGCATTTAGACACATTATCACAGAATAACATTTGAACTAAAAATTCACACCTCTCGGTTTATTCATGCAGGCTCAGTAGACGGCAAACTTGGCTACAATCCAAGCTGGAACTGGCCTGTGCTGCAGAATATTGGGCAGAGATGGCATCAGATACTAACCTTTGAGTATTTAGGTATATTCAGACACTTTGGTGCTGACTCCCTCACTGCAAGATCACCACAAATTTGGTACATTGAAACATCAATGTCAACAAAAGACACATGAGGCACTGAGAGAGCATATCTATGTAGAAACACATATTCACCTTTTGACAGTCCATTTTTGACAAAAGAGAAGTTGCCTTTCATTAAGAGAATCTAAACAAAAAATAGTAATTTTTCCAACAGCTTAATGTTCTGTAAATATCAGTTTCCTGACCAATTTCCTTTTAAAAGTTCAGACAATCTCATTACTCATGTGATCTCTGCACATTTGGTCTCCTTTTAACTTCTCCTCTGCAGCATTTTTGTAGGAATTGACCATAATAAACGTGATTATGGATGGAGTTTACACAGGTATAGTTCCTGATATTAACTTACCCATTTGGTGGTTAGCTATTCTTTTAGACTAGATATTGCCAGGTGACCGAGCAAGTTCTTTGAGCTTCTTCCCAACGTGCCTCTTGTGTGTATGTGTCATGTCTGGCAAAAACTGTAGTGTCCACTGAGAGAAAGAAGACATGTAGCAGATGCTCGACTGCATTTCTTTTCCTACTTGACTGCAGTGACTGCTCTGAGAAGTAAACAATCCACTCGGTAAAACAAACTGGTGGAAATGCTCACTATGGGTTGTATCGTTTGATTATTACCTTGCTTATTCTCTTTCCCTAAACAGGTTTATTCAAATTCCCCTACCAATCTATATACTCCTGAAGTTTTATCAGCTATATCTCTTCTCTCCAGGCAGAGCCCACGCTTCCTTTTTGTTCCAAGACTGTTTTATCTGTATGTAGGATTGGATTTTTTGTTTGTTTTTGTAAGGTACTTGTTCTTGGAATTAGTTCCTGCTTTTTTCACTATGGGATGGCATGTTCTATAAAGTATTCAGTCTCTAAATCAGACAATGAGAGAAAAAAATATGATGTCTCCCATTTTCAGATTTGAAAGAGCAGCTGATGGCAGAAAGCAAGATAAAAAAGGTGACCTTAAAACAATCTGGTTCATGAAGACGCTGCCTTTTAATCTCAATGTCCAATTTATCTCAGTGCACATGCAGGGTGAAGACTGCAAAGTAAGACTAATGAGTGTGGCAGAAACACATGCAGTAATTCATCATCATAACAAAGCATAGCACAATTATCAGGAATTTCCTGTAGACTTGCCATGATTACATGGAAACAAATTGTTTCGTCTGCTCAGTTAGAAGTATAAGAAAACTGAACCAAAAACCAGAACGGGATTGTTGCCACCTATATGCACAAATCATCATTTTAGCATATGACAAATGTACAGTTTGTCTTCCTTTTTGGGTTTGTACACTGAAATTGTATTCATTCAGTGCCTGGCCAAATGGGTCTCCATGTTCTGCAACAGGACACATCACAAAAACGCAGGAAGAAGAGGCAGTTGTCTGCAGGGTTAAAGGATTTAATGGATGTAATCACGATACCTTTTCCATGCTTGGCAAAGACTTTATTGCAGCAAAAATTTCAAGTAAGAATGGAAGGAAGGGAAACCTTTAATTAGTCGGAATTCACTTACTTAAAAAAAACCTTGTCTCTGCTTGGTGTATCTTCCTGAGAAAAGACTAACATCAGCACCACTTTGTGAGTAATTGGGTTTGGTCCTGTTCCTGGTGTTCAGCTACCTGAAGTACAGTTTAGGCTGCTGTTTATTCGACTCTCCTCCCTGAGGACCACTCTTCTGTAGGAGAATTAAAGCTATGCAATGCTTACACAGACATTTCTTGCACTTCTACAAGACCCATTCTGAGTAAGCACTAATAATAGACAACACTGCAAGTAGCTGCTTGGGGCTCACAGGCCTGAGAGACATAATATTAAAGGAGAAGTCACTGCTGAAAGGAGCAGATAGATTGCATTTGCTATCACAGATCTCTACTGTGTTTCAGTGATCATGCCACTTAGGTAAAGTGGGACTTTGAGAGCTAAAGTCTAATTAAAATAAGTGGATGTTACATAACCATGCTCAGAAGGCAAAATTTCTGCAATATTCCTTAGTGACTAGAAGCTGCCTTTCTTTAAAGCGTTTATACAACTCAACTCAGCAATTTAATGGTTGGAAGATGATAAGGAAATAAATTAGTTTTTGGTACACAGCAGTCAAATTAATTTCAGGGGTATATGTAACTCTTAGCACTTAAGTCCTATAACCACATCATGACCTATATCAACTGTAAGGTCTCAGTTTTTCAGGGAAGGTTGGATAGTACACATCACACAACTGCTTTATGTCATTATGCAGCATGACAAAAGTCATGTTTCAGTGAATGCCTTAGCTCCGCCAGGATATCCATTATGGTCAGGGCTGCATTGCTGAGCCTCCAGGGATGCATCCGGCCCAGGGAGTGAATTTAACCTTCCTGTCCTTTCTTTTGTTTTGTTTTAGTTAGTTTGCCTCTGTTGCTTTCGTGTTTTTCTTCCTTACATCATTTCCTTTATTGCTCTTATTTTTCCTCCTTTTTCTGTCTCTCCTGGTTACTTCTAGTCTAGCCCCAGGATGGGATGTCCCATGGGGAGCCTCACTTGGCCCCTTTCTGCAAAGTACAACAGCCAGTCTTGGCAAAATGAAGACATTCTTATCAGAAGCAATGGGGAACACTGCTGGGAGGGTCTGCTTTGCGTGTCACAGGCTGGTGATAATTTGTCACGCTACTGCAGTCCAGGTAACAGTGCAGCCACTGTGCTCTGCCGGCACTTCTCTAAATGACACCCGTGAAGGAGCCATGTAAGGCACAAAGAGCTAAGTTGACTCACTGTGTCTGAGCCTGGTTTGCCAGCACTGCTTTCTTAAGGAATGCTGCACAAAACTCAGTCTCCAGCAAGGAGGAGCCTGCTGCAATCAACCTTATGGAGGAAAATATATCAGCCTCAAATTAATTTCACCGTATGAATGAATTCTGCCAAGTTCCTGGAATTTTCACAAACCAGTTTAATCTACCCTTAATTTACTGATCGACATCTTAAAATGTAAACAACTTTCAAATAAGATTTTATTGCATTTGAATATAATTCTTGTCATGTTCTGTACTTTTCTGCTTCACTTCCAAAGAATGTTGTGATGATTAACTCATGCATTATGTGATGCTATGTGTAATGCTCCCTTGTGACAATAACTCAAATTGCTATTTTCGTGCTATCTTCTTGTCTCTCACTCTTGTTTTATTTTTACTCTATCCTTTTACTCATTTGAAGAGAAATATTTTCAAGAATATATTTCTATCTCCTTTTGCCAACTGACTGCCAGCTCACAGTCTAGAACAATGGGTAAGTGAAAGCATCCAACCACCACGGCTTTGCTTCCAGTTGCTACAGAGCTCACTTTCCCAGGAATTCTCCTGGACCTTTGTCTGCAGTTCTCAGTCACTCATCAAAACATCAGCAAGTTGTATGTGAACTCTTTGAACGCCTGCTTAGCCAATGAGGCATACAGCAAGGGTTCAGTGCAAACAAGCAAGGAGCAAGCTCATAACTTTACAACTTTGTTATATTCAAAATAAGATGCAGCACTTTTTAAACTTCATTCTGGATATCAACAGAGAAAGAGAGCTTCTGGACATTAACTGATCGTGGATGGAATGGAAGTTATTTTTTAGAATATCAATTATTCTTAACATGAGTAAAAATGTAGATAGATACATTTCATTTTACCATTTGAATAGAAGAAATAGGGCTAAAGTTTCAGAGTCCCATAATCCTAACAGTGATGTAGGAACTCGCATAACATGCATGGAGAACCTACACAGAGGGAAAATCCTGAAAAATCTAGGAGAGAAGAAAGTGACAGCAGAAGACATGCAATCAAGGGAAATTTGAGGTTTTACTTGAAACTTAGTCGTCCTTGATCACACCAGGAGTAGACTGTTACTGTTCACAAACCCCACATCCCGAATCTATCTAGAAAATGGTAAGAAAACTGAGGATACAAAAATTCTGCTGTCAGGAGCAGGCACAGATTAATCACTTATTTTCCACCGAGTGTTCTATGCACAATTGTCCCAAAGAAGACCAGAATAAAACCAGGAAAGTCTATGCAAATAGATGTTTGAGGTTAATAACTCTTGTGAGCCTATCCAGGGCTGGCATTAGGAAACTCTTTCATCCCAAGACAAGAAACATAGTCTAAAAGGATTGATTAAGAGTATTAAGTCCACCCCGTTCTGAGGCCAGAACTGTTCTCAAAATACTCTAAGCAGCAGTTCTAGTTTGGCTTTAAATACATGAAACAATGGCTTTACTATTCCTTGTCTTGAAATCTGTCCAAGTTCAGAATTCAGTATCCAGTCCTCAGTAGCTTTTGCTGTTCTCCACTTTCAGTTGATATATATACAACAGAAAACTGCAATTTACATTAGGTGGCCCTACATGAGTGTGCTCAATCAGTAAAAATGTTTTCTTTTCTGCATATAGAGGCTATATGGATGCAGCCTCAATAGCTGCCAGACATTAGGATGGAAAAGGCCTTAGTCTTTCAAATCACAACCTGATCCCCTGTTCTTTTATCCTATTAATCCCACAGAGAGAACCCCAAGGAACATCTCCAGTCAGACTGTTCCTCATTGCTGTCAAGGTCACTTATGAGCATTAGTAGATATTCATCTGCCCTTAGTCAGTAAACTGAAAGACATTTCTCTTTCTTTGTACATCCTCATCTAATAATGTTTCTCTCTGAACTGCCTTCAGTTCACTGCACTGTTAATTAACTTTTATGCACTACCAGAGATGAATGCACCTCAGCAGTGACTTAAGTGATTTCTCTACAGCTTGTGTTTCAGTTTCCATTCATAAAACACTTCAACCTATATTAGTCAAATTGTTTCCCCCTCATAATGCTTTTGCTTTTCTCATTGTAAAGTAAAAAAAGGCAGAGCAACAGAGGAAGTAAAAATTTAAATACCAATATTTGTCTTTGCCTGAAATACTCAATTTGGTTAGGGAAAAAAGCCCATTCTCTGAGTGTTTGTCAGCTCTGTATTTTCTACATGTCATTTCCATTACAAACAACAATATCTGAGCCTTGCCTTGAATAACAGTATAATAGGGCCTTAGCTGTTCAGCAATATTGCTTTCAGCCAAAGATTCATACAAAAAAAAAAATCCCGAAACGACCCAAACTGTGTAAGCATTACAAAATGCATCACTATAGCAAGGATTTCTTTAACAGCCTGCAAACAGCACATAGCCTTTCCTGAACATTTTAAGGACATGTTTAGAGTTCACAAACACTTTCAATTTTATTATCTTATTATTAGAGAGACAATTTGCAAGAGTAAACAGCTCATACGCTGTCTGAACCTCTTAGCATTACAATGAACACGGGTATAGAATTATTTAGTTACATAATAGCAGAATGTGTCTGACTTACACGAATGTTGAACCATTTAGCGTCTAAAGCAGCGATTTCCCAAGCTGGTGGCCTATAGACTTCTGTCAGTGGTCTGCAGCTGAAGGTTTATGGCTGTCTAGGTACACAGTATTCATTCCCTGTGGATAGTGGGGAGAGAAGAGATTAATAAAAAACTAATTGATCAAGAAAAAATACTTCAGTTTCTCAACAGCAGTAAAACATTTTTTGTTAAAGACTGTAGCCATACAATTTCTGTTAATAACTTTCACATTTTATTATGATTTTGTCAAACAGATTGTTTATACTGAAATTTTCTTTTTCAGACTGTTTCTTCTTTTCAAATCAATTCATGAGAAAAAGACCACACAAGATGCTGTTTACAGGATATTTTAAACAGGCAAAACACCATGAACTCAAAAACAGGTAAAAAGAGAAGTGTCAGCTGGCTTAGGAAGCCTGACGAAGCTGATGATGGCTAAAATGCAAAAAGTGAATGTACAAGAATTTAAGCAAGAAAAGGGTGCAAAACAATTACACCTTAATATTTTTGGGAAAAAATCAGGAAAGACAAAACCATCTCATGCTCAAAGACTCCACAAAGAGGGATTCTACAGGTCCATGAGCCTGCAAAAGGAAGATCAGTGAAAACATGAGGGTGCTGAAGGACAGAGAAGAACTAGCACTGAAAAGGTTAAATGTCTTTTTTGCCTTTGTCTTCACAGGCAAAACCTGCTCCTGGACCTTTGTGCTTCTACAAAGAAGAGGGGCAATCATCATCAGGGGAGCAGTAGTCCAGGAACTGCCTGCAGACTGGACAGAGTGAAAGGGGCTCCTTTGGTTGTGCACAGAGGTCTCCAACATGACTGTGAGGTTACTGCCCATTGCCTGGGAAAAACTGCAGCAATCAGAGGAGGGCCCTTATGAGCAGAAACAAGGCTAACATTTGTCCATTTTAGGGGAGTGATGGCTACAACAGACACCAAACCACAATCCAATACATAGGGACCTTAATAAACTCAGGCAGCAGGACAGCAGAAACCCCATGAAGTTCATCAAAGTGTCAACTTGGAGTTCTAAGCAAAATGAATTCATATCTTTTTGGCCCATTTTGGGATAAAAACGTGTTTAGTTTTAGGCTAGGCCCAAGTATTTTTTTTAAACAAATAAAATGTTCAACTATTTTGGTTTTTCCTACTCCAGGTAAACCACATAATATTTCAGTACACATAATTTCCGTAAATAGTTGCTGAATTTGGCACAGTATTATATATATAAACATAGAAAACCTTTGGCCATGGTTTTGTTAGAACTGCCTCTGTGACTGTAACAATTCCCCTTTATTCTTCTGTCATTGTCTGCTCATCTTATTTAACGTCATTCATTCTAATTTCCATACTAATAAACTCACATTAAAAGCCATAGATAAAAAAAGGAACCAACATGTACTACCACACAGAAAATATACCTTCAAACTGCTGTCTCAAAAACACATTTCAAATTACGTTTTCTTTCTTTTTTAAAACCAGTGATGGCTAAAATCAAGTTCAAGAATACATTCAAGAATATTTGTTTATTAAAACATAAAAACTTTCCACTGCCACAAAGTGGAGACTCAATTGCCCAACAATGACAACCAATTCCCAACTTTTTCAGGTCTAATGAAATCACTGCTTTAACTGTATTAGTTATCCAAGTAGTACAACTTGCACTGCAGGATATAAAAGATTCATGTCAGTAGAGATTTAAGCTCAGAAAAGTACAACAATACTTAATGGTTAGTGAACTGCATTGGAATATTCCTTAAAGGAATTTCTCTTTTTCTATGTCTATGTTACAATGTATTTTATTTCGTCCAAGCCAAGCGAAAACTTCAAATACTTAAACAAATTAGGGGTTTACTGATACTCCAAAATTCAAGAAAAACTTGTGGACATCCATGCTTGTTTCATAGAGAAACTGCTTTCAGAAAAGCAAGAAATTTTGAGACTTGCTGGTTAGCCCTAAGCTTATAAAGAATAATGAAGAAGAATAACTCTAATGAAAGCAGCAGATTAAGTAGGAAGAACCTTTCCAGGAGTGTAGTTTTGGATGCTGAAATACACTGTAGTGAGAAGCAACCTGCATGAAAGATACACTGCAGTTCTTTCAAAAGCCTCTGTTTTTCACCTAGTGAGACAACAGCGAACAATGGAACAATGGACATGCACATAACCAGAATTCACAGTGCCATCTNAAACAATGGAACAATGGACACAATAATTATATTGACCTCCTATATTTCTGGTCTTTCAATAGTTTTTCCTCTCACATATCTAATCCCACAGCTGCATTCTCTGAATATTTTAAGCTTTATTCCTGCAACCTGTTTTATACTGTTTGTGCCAGGCAATAACCCAAAAGGAAAACAAGGTAATACTTGGAGAAGTGCTGTGGGCGTAGCTACCTAGCCACATGCATGTAACCAGAATTCACAGTGCCATCTATGAAATCTAATGGTTGGGAAAGTTAAAAAAATTTCATTTAGCCATCAGTCTTTTGTCTGAGTTCACCACAAATTTTCAAATTTCTCCAGTTACCTTAATGTCCACAGGAAAAATACTTGGATTGAATTGACCCCTCCCATTTTTTAGGCTCTTCAGATTGTTGTGCAGCTCTTAGCTTACATACAGTAAGGTCAGGTAGACCAAACCTGGCAAAACTGGTGGTTCCTGCCAGGTTTGATGGACAACATCATTCCTTTCAGAGCAAACAATTCTGTCTTCTCTAGCCTGTGGATTTCCCTTCATTATCTATCATTTTGCTTTTCACACATATCACACGTATCTATGTGTATTTTCACCGAGGCATACTTGCTTGGGCTACAAGCACATGCCCTGCTTCAACCTCACTCTATTTTTATCTCTATTCCACGTTGTCAGCAGCTGCCTGTTGGGACTACTGCTCCCACTGTAACTCCAAACCTGTTTTGGTACACACAGCTCCCTGTTTCTCCCACTTTCAAAAATCCAGCATGTTCCTATGATATTTAATGCCACCACAAGGGTTTGTGCAGCCAGCCCCACACCAAACCATGTCAGGGAATCAATGTAGATGAAAATTTAACAAGCAGAAAAGCAGTGAGCCTCTTTATTCAACAGTGCTGGATTATATCATCTCCAGGTACTTGTATTACTATGGGATCAGCACTAAGAACTCTAGCTTCAGGAATTCTGACCAGCCCTGAAGTATGAACAATTGATGTTCTAAATATCCCTTAACATACCAATCTTGTTAGAGATCACAGTGTTTGGAGCAGGAAAGCTTAATCCTCCCCAGCTTCAGTTTGTCTGCATGCAGTCCAATTTTTTATTCCCAGGACATGTCTGGGAAGCATCACAGCATGTTAGCTCAGAGACAGCAACCTCTTCTCTGTCAGCTCCTTCTCCAGTGGGGAGTGTGATGTATCCAAGACTTGGGATCCCTGGTTCAGCTTAACCTGAAACACCTCAGGAACTTCTCCCATGAGTTCTTTTCTTTTTTATGCATCCCCTATGTTATCCTTCTGTGAGCTGCAATTTTTAAATGTTGTTGAGACAAACAAGAATTACAGGCCATTTTATTTTTGAGATTGGTATGGATGGACAGAAGAGAGACACACATTTCAATCTTTCTCTAGACTTCATTTTTGTTCTTTAACAGTTTAGTCTCCTAGTTTAAATAGATAGATAGGCAATTTGAACATGCAGAATCTGTTGTCTCAGGAAAAACATGATCATCACCCCTCTAAGTATTCTGCTCATGTGTGGTGATCCATACCAGGCCTTATACTTTGGAAGGTTTGCAATTCGAAATGTTAATTAACAGATATAGTCCATTTCCATATGTCTTCCTCTAAAGGTTACTGCAACAGCATTTCCTGAATATCCTTTAACAATTTAATGGCAGCCTGGCAGTGGTATCATGACAAATAAATTTAAGTGACATACAGGTTGCAGTGGCAGAATACAAAGTATAATAAAGCAATGTACTTCTTATAGAGGTGTGACATGAAAAACATTGACCTGTAGTCCCAGGTAATTTTCATAAGACAAAAGCTTTCATGGTAATAAAAACAAATCAGTCAATGTTCTAAAAGACTAATATAATAAACCATCAGGGAAGCTATTCATCTATGTTAACTCCATTTAATGAAAGAGGAATCATTATTATTCCAACTTTGTACTTAAAGTTTGGTGCTAACTTTAGCTGCACTATGACAAAGTAGCCTTCTTGATTAATGGGAGACACCTCCAGAAATGGCAGTGGGATTCAGCATGGAAACATATGCTACCTTGCTGGTCATATTGGACAAAACCAGTTTGACATTAGGAACACAGGACTGGGCTTAAATGACAGGACAGAATATTAATCCCAGAGAAGCTGTGGATAGTGCAGTGGCCCTGCATGAAACATTGCCATATCCAAGACTTTATATATTGACAAGCAACTAGAACACGAGGAAGATAGAAGAAGGGTCAGGAGTGCAAATATTTTTTGAGGGGAGGAGAAAAAGAAAGGAAAAGCGAAAAAAGTTCTTTCAGTCCATGAATCCCAAACTGATTCTCAACAAATGGATACTGCACTGCTTTTCAAGAGAAACGAAATTGTGCTTTAAAATTTTATTTTCAAGGTGAAGAAGTTGTATTGCTAAGGCCACTGAGAAAGGGAGAAATTAAGTGAATTACAAGCAATTTGGGGTACAGGTAGAAAAGAATCACAGGTTATGATTACAAACTGTGCTTTCTAACCGTAAGTTCATCCTTACACACACACTCAGCAGACATCATTTCTTTAGGAGCTGAAATGTTTATAATGATTCTTTTCTTTATGAGCCTCACTCATTTGCAAGCATCGTGATGGATCTGGTTTATAAACGAGACAGTATTTGGAAATATCAGGGTACCAAATTACTAGCTGGAAGTTTTTCAAAATACCAGATCTCCTTTTCATCCACTCCTTTCCTTATCCTACACTGAATTTTGGACACTTTACACACTTAACAAACCAGTTTCATCTTTATCTATACCACAAGCAACTCCACCTAAATCCAGTCAGGATTTCTTTTCCAATTGCACAAGGTCCACTCAAGTATGCATAAAAGCCAAACACAGACTGTCAGCTGGGACTCTGTGGAACATAACACAAGAGGTTGTGAACTATTTATTTGAGAAAGGATAAACAGACATGCAGAGCAGAATAGAAAGGCAGAAAAAAAGGAGGTAAATGAAAGGAATGGATTATACAGGCAGAGCTGAAAAAGGCATTACAGATAAAGATGCGCAACATCTCTGCCTGATTAACAAAATACGAGGTAGTCAGTCTGTGACTGAAAGGGCTGCAAGACATGAGAGTGTCTGAAAGTTCTTCAGAAGACTTGTTCCTGCTGATGTAACATGAATGGCTAATTATGATGAACATCATACTGAGGGATCCCACTTGAATTCGGGTCTACCAGGCACCACACAAGCAAATTGGTAGACAATTTCATGCCCTGTCATCTTAAGGTATGAAATGATAGGAGCAGACAATGAAACAGACCTGAGAAAAAAAATTAGACAGTACCCCTGTTATTTGATCTGTGTTTAAAATAAGATTGTGAATAAGCCTTCCAAGACTTCCAAGAACAGCAGCAGGTGCCACATTAAAATATATCACAGTAAGAAAATTAAGAACTTCAACCCCTAGAGAAGACAAAGCACTCAAGTATTCTGGACTGCAGGGAAAAAGCCTGTCTCAGCAAAGATGAAAAAAACTACTATCCATCTTTAACTGAGTATAATATTTAATAGTGACTGCTCTTTAAAATCTGAATGACTTTTCAAGGGGAAATTTTAAGTACTCTAGTATTTTTTTGTATCATACATTTTTAAAAAATAAAATTAAACTTCCATGGCAAAACTGAATTTACATAATCTAGATAACAACTGTAGTTTCGATTCCCTAGCACGTATGAATATAAAAAAGCACTGTCTGATTGCAAAAGTAGTTTGCTTTAAGAACTAGTTACTCATGCTATTTATTAAAGCATTTTGTATATTTATATTCATTACTACCACTCGGATATAATTAGGAGATCCTGTATTTGCTTACGGTCATTATTCAACTTTTCATGAAAAAGGCATGTCATTTTCAAGCTAAATTAACCTTCAAAGGGACTCTTCAGCCTTACAAAAATAACATATCATCCTTATTTTCAAGCCTCAACTTGTGCAGCTGATATGAAATTTTAAAAAAACACAAAAAACCCCCAAACATCCCAATACGATATTTTGTCTAACCTTTAAAAGAGGCTAGTTGAATGTTTTTTTCTTTTACTGCCACCCTTAGATCAGCTCCTTGTTACAGATTTGAACACGAACAGTGAACAGAGAACAGCAGAGGGGCATCTGTAATTCCTCAGCCTACACCCCATGCTGTGCCTTTCATGTAAGTTCAGCAGAGAAGCTCCCATTAAGAAAGAAGCTCCTGTTGTTGTATTTCTTTGAGGCCAATTGGCTGACTTGCTCAGAATTATGGCAGCCTGTATAAACTCCTGGGGGCTGGTTCTTGTGGCTTCTCTTGCTAAAGAAAATAGGTGGTATGCCTGCTTCCCAAAGGTCAGCCCTGCATCCTGTTCCTCCTGCAGAAGCAAAACCAGCAAGCTTGGCCCCCCAAAGCTCATTATCTCACTGTGCAACACCTTGTCCCATATTCTTTCTACTATCTCTTTCTTCCCCACAACATAAGCAGCCCCAAGCTCAATCCTGTGGGCAGCAAGCTCAGGTTTTTACAGTGCTAAGAAACCTTGAATCAGCTTAATTTAGAAATATTTCTCTGCACCTTTCTCCAAAGGGAACAAATAAAGTGTGTGATCAGACACACTCTTTCTCTACTCTCCAAAATGAAAAAATGCATTGAAGGGAAAAGTAGATCTGCTTTATCAAGACTGTCGTGGCAACTTAGGGAAACTGTATAGACAAACAGAATGTAGACTAACAGTGAATCATTTTGCTCTGGAAGGAATTATTCTCTCTTGATACCACCTGAATTTGCCTTGAATAGAAAGAGAGGCAAAAAGGTCTCATAAAGTCAGATAATCAGAAATAAATTTAACAAGATAAAGCAGATGGATGGTTGTCTTGCCATTTTATCAATTTAGCTTTTAACTTCTGCACAAAGACCTTTGAAAAACCTCAGAAAATTCAGCCAAGGATGGTATGGCTGCTGACACCATTAAGGGAGTACAAGGATTGTAATGCACTGAAGTTTCAAACCCCCAGTCTCCTAGATGATTTGCAGATAGGGAGAGCAGCAGTGGGACATCATCTCTCCAGGCAGTAGCTCCTGGAATGTGATCACAATACTATGGCCCCAGTCACAGTCATTCTTCAGAGATGACTTCCACTGCTTTTCCAAAAACACTTCTCAAAAAACCCCATTCTTTGCCATAACATAAGCCTTTGTAAGAACACACAAGTGAGTTAGCCAAAACTACCCCCAGTCACAGCATAGGCCCTCTGCACATTTGTGAAGTGCAACAGGAAAGAAGTAACCACTGCCATAATTAATATATTTATCTAATGTATGTCCCAACAGCAGGAATGCTTTATTTTTTCCACCACAATATTCTCCATGACCAGGACAAAGCAATAGTCTCCTTGTGCCATACAACTTCTTCAGCCCAGTCTAATTCATGCCCAAATTCATAAGAGATTATTTTATTTTTTCCAGTTCAAATACGATGAAAACTTTAAATAAACAAACAAAGAAACAAAAACCCAAATGTTTTACAAGCAAATCTTAGCTATTCTACAGAATAATTTGACCTAATACCAGCCTGATTGATTCCCGTACCAGAGTCCGTAACACTGAGATGTTTTGAATTGCCCTTATAGAGGTCATAACTGTTTACAGGATATTATGTATATAAGCAGTTTTTTCTTTTAGTCTTAGCTCTGTGAACAGGGCTAGCCCTAAGGCAAAGCCTAAGGCAGAAAGCGAAATACATTTTTTAAAGTCTGTTTGTTAATTGAGCCCTAAACTGCTTTCCTGTTCCTTGCCAGTTTTATCCTAACATAAGAACAAATCAATGTTAAGGCAGTCTGCCAGATGCTGGCCAACTCAGACTACTTTCAGCCTCCTCTCTTCCTTGGCAACTGAGATCTCTCAGCATTGTTCAAATTTTGCTCAACATCTAGCAGGATTCAGCCCTAAATGGGCTGCAATTTGCCATATGAATATTTTAATTACATGCTGCTCTGCAAAAAGAAAACAACCAGCTATCCACAGGCAAGTCAACTAAGAACTTGTAAGCTCTGTGACAGCAAGGGATTTATAATTTCAGCCTGTTTATTATGCTTTGGGCATCTTTCTCTAAAAGGTTGTGTTTAAGGGCACTGCCAGCTAGGTGCCTTGTTTGAAAAAGAAAAGTGCAGTTGTGTTGTTGTCCTCCTGCAGTCAGTGCAGAAACTGATGAGAAAATGAAAGGATTTCTCAGACCACATGACTGAAATTCATTGTCTTCCTGGAGGCCATTGAACTGAAGGAGGGTGATCAGTAGCTTTCAAGAAAGAAGAAGAATGCATCTGGCAGTAAGAGGAGGAGGAGGGCAGAGAAGGGTTGAGTGCCAGCCAGGCTCTGTTTTCAGACCTGGATCAAATGTACTGGAGTGCCATGAAGCACCCAACTCCTGCCTACTTTTCATGGTGAGACTGCACAAAAACAGGCTTTGCTGGGGCTGGAGTAATTCCCGAAAGCACCAACTATCCAGGCGCCCTATTTTTGCACTTCACTTCCCCTTTAGGACTCTGTGCTTCAATGTCAAGGGATATGGACAACCAGAAGACAGAAGAGGAAGAACCAGGAGTGAAATAGCAGGGAGGAGCTTTGTTGAACAGATTAAAACTAAAGGGATAAAGGTGAGAGACAGGCAGTTACGGGGAGTCTACATGGAGATTTGAGCTACAGTAAGGTACAGGTGGATGGTGAAGCTGTTAGGACAAATGTGAAAAGGCAGTGAGGTGACCCTGGCAGAGATGTCCCTACACTGTTGTCAAATGGCCTCTAAGAAAGAGTTTAATTGAACAGTTATCCAAATACCTACATTTAAAAGAAAGAAATTCAGTAATCTAAGAGGAAACAGCCTAAAAGAAGTTTTCAATATTTTCTCCTTGAGTCTCACTCCACAAAAGTAATCTTTTCATCTCTTTACCAGCCTACTAAACAGCCAGGCAAAGCTGGAAAGTAAGCCTGTTTGGAACAACAAATATCGAGGTGATTTAGGAGGATAGAGAGAACTGCTTGGCTAGTTTTCGTAGCCTTTTTTTTTAACTTAGCAGTGAAAGGGAGGGAAAGCTTCTTGATAACAAAAATAAAAACATTAATGCCTTTCAGAGCCATCACCATCTCATGAAAAGGGCTCGACCAGAGTGTAGGTAGAAGCTGTGAGACACCTCAAAAGACAATGAATCTGACACTTGCATGACATTTCCAGTTTAACACTGAACTTCTACTTCCCTGCTAGACTGAAAGGTTCATCAGCTACCAGATGCTTTTAAGAGCTTGGGGGAATGAAGAGAAATATTATTTTTCCTGTCTAGATGCTCTACTTTAACCTGTCTATGATCACACTTTTTTTCTGTTAAAAGCCACTGTACTTTGCTTTCAAAAACTTCAGGGTTGGAAAAAAAAAAAAAAAAAAATTCAGTACCAGCCTGCTATCAATTCAGTCCTAGTCTGCTTTTCTTCAAAAAGCTTCTGTATCTCCTAAAAGCTTTGATGAACCTGATGAGAGACAAAGGTTGAGACAGAGACCAAGTGAATCTCAAGCACTTAGCAAAGTTTTGTTCTCACACTGAATAAACTGTGAGAGAATTGTGTTGAAATTTGTTGTAAGTTTGACGCTTGTTCATGTTCCTAAATCAAAGAAAATTTCAGAATGTTTGGTCACAGACTTTTAGGGGCCATTAGTTTTACTAGACTTTATTGCATGCACATGGTCTCTACAAAAATACCTAACAGGACTGAAAGAACTTCCACATCTAACATAAATGTGCTCAAATACGGGAAAAGAAAATAGACCTGAATATTAGGATTTCTAATCCAATGGACAATTAATGAGCTTGAACTATGTCCCCGCATGCTTAGTAAACCTATGCCTGATAATTATGAAGAATAATATCATCATCAATTCAATTTTTCCCATCTTTGGATAATATATTTCTCCTAGCAATGTCTTGGATGTCTTTATATAAACAATGTTTAATAGATCCTCTATACTGTTCAAGACCAAACTTATTAAAACATTTGGTAACAACAACTCCTGCAGCTCTACAGGCTGGAGGCAGAGTGGCTGGAGAGCTGCCCAGCAGAAAAGGACCTGGGGGTGTTGGTCAGCAGCAACTGAACCTGAACCAGCCATGCCCAAGTGGCCAAGAAGGCCAATGGCATCCTGGCCTGTGTCAGCAATAGTGTGGCCAGCAGGCCCAGGGCAGGAATTGTCCCTCTGTACTCAGGACTGGTGAGGCCACACCTCAAACCCTCTGCTCAGTTCTGGGGCCCTCATGACAGGAAAGACATTGAGGGGCTGGAACATGTCCAGAGAAGGGCAACAGAGCTGGGGAAGGGTCTGGAGCACAAGTCTTGTGAGGAGTGGCTGAGGGAGCTGGGGGTGTTTAGTCTGGAGAAGAGGAGGCTCAGCGGGGGTGGGGGAAGACAACGACTTTTTATTCTCTCTACAACCACCTGAAAAGACGTTGTAGCAAGGTGGGGGTCAGTCTCTTCTGACACGTATCAAGTGAAGGGGCAAGAGGAAATAGGCTTAAATTGCACTTAGGGGAGGTGCAGATTAGATATTAGATTTGTTTTTTCCACTGAGAGGGCTTAAGCCTTGAAATTAATTGCCCAGGAAGGTGGTGGAGTGACTGTCCCTGGAAGTGTTCAAAGAGGCATCTGGATGTGGCACTGGGAGATATTGTTTAGGGGTGATTATGGTAAGGCTTGGTTGACAGCTGGACAAGACGGTCTTGAAGGTCTCTCCCAACACTGATGAGTCTGTGATTTAAAGTGGCGTGGTTTTGAAGTTATAATAAATAGCAATAGATGGCCCTGACATGAGTATATGGCTGAATTCATTCCAAGGATTCTCTTTTCAAGACGTTTATGTTAAGCCCCTTGAGCAAATCACCTCTTTCATCCTCACTCTATGGCCATTAGTTAAGCCCTTATATTTATCAGCAATAGTAATCAAAAACCATCGAGTACAGCCAGAGACAAGCAGACTTAATCTCTGGGTTCAGAAGTGTTTGCAGTCCTTGCCAAGATAGGCCTCTCCCTCCTGATTTCACATTAAGTTGCAAAATAAACAATCCCACAATATTGCATTTCTCAGCTTGGACACCACAAATGAATGAGTGGTTATTAGAATGAGCTTGACAAATAATGACTTCCCACTTCCCAGACTATCCATGATATATCTATAGATTGCTATCTGTGAAACCTCTTTAATAACGTATTTTGTTACACCGAGGTTGCTGACAGGTGATGACATGGGTGTTCACAGGAAAGGACTTGAAAATTAAAATTGTGATATACATACTAATTTTCAAAAAAGTCCAAATTGTAAAGATTGAATTAGGCACATGAGTTATTTTAGTTTTGTTTGAGGGGTTTTTGGCAGAACTATCTGCATACAGAACAGTTTCAGTTTCTTGAAAATTGGCCTAGAACTGAAGAAAAACAACCTAAAGCTATGTAGCAATAGACATGCAGGACTGAAATCCCTCTATCAGCACACACATTCACACAGTCAGCATCTTCCAGTGTTTGAAGTGAAGCATGATCAAGTCTCTTCTTTGCCACAACTTGTCAACAACTAGTTTATTTCTTTACATTTGGTGTTTATTTTGTAAATGTTATGGGTTTCCAAGATATCCAGCATCTTGCAACGTATCATTGCATTTTTCCATTAAAAATGCTGAAAATTAAAACTGCCAGCTAAAATATGTTTTAGAGTCAAGTTAACTGGTTACATCTCACTGATCAATGTCAAGGTCAATTAACTGTGAGTTCACTAGGTCCACAAGGAACAAGTCCCTAAACTCAGAACATTCAGAATGCAGATGAACAGCAGATGTGGAGAAGCAAAAAAAGAATTACATGAATACTAGTTTTTCTATGATTACACTATGCTCAGAGTTTGCAAGGGGGAAACTGTTCCAAACACAAACAGTATGAGAAATGAACTTCAGAAAAGCAGAATAGGTAAAACACATAAAAATCTTCCCAAAAAAAGCTGATCTAACTCCAACTGACTTAGAATGATTAATTCTCTTCATTGAGACCTTTCAGAAAAGAAAAATAGAAGACATGCAGGCTTCCAGACTGATCCTTACAAAAAGGCCAGTAACAAAACACAACACATTTTCTGGTTATCTGAATAGGATAACAGACTACAATTGAGTATAATTTCTGTAAATTTTAAAGGAGAAGCCTGAGACAGAGAAGTTGAAGGAGACAAGAGCAGTGTCAATTTCTCACCCTCTATTAACTCCTTCAATGGCTTTTAGAGGTGGCAGACCTTGAATTCTAGAGAGGGATTTATCTTATACGGATGTCACTGTTAGGCATTCTTCTCTCTAGAAGTGTATCTTGAGCTAGTTACCTGAAGCTCTCTAGAGGAATGAAATATGTATTTTTAGGCAGGATTCACCCAACCTATTTTGCACATCTGCTTTACAATACAATAAGACTTTGCCCGAGACAGTCCTGTTCCGTGTCTATAAAGGGAATCTCAATGATTCACTCAGAAGCTGAAGTTTACACTAGAGATCTCTAAGATTAGATATGTCAAAGCTTACCCCTAGGGCCTATAGAAAAACATACAAACTTGTCTGGTATAGAGGAAAGTGAAATCTTTGCCAGAGAAGATAGTAGGAGTGCATCAGAAAAAGAACTGTGAAGTTTTCTGTCTGATGTCTGCAATCAAGGTGACATCTGACTCACATTGTGCAATTTGCCTATTTGACCTGAAGAACTCAGATCTACTTCTTGCAAAGCCCAGATATGCGTTCTCTAAGGCATATATCTAAAAAAGAAATTTTTGGAAGGCTGAGAAGGGCAAATCTCACTTTCCAGACACGTCACAACCTCTAAATAATCCTTTAAGATGGTCATGACAGGGACCAATAGTCATGTAAATGGAAAGAGCCGATACTGATTAGATTTTTTGAAAGAACAAAGCAAGGTCCTGGCCCATGAAACATAATAGGATGCTGCCATCAGCACTGAAAGGGTAATTTTCATTATGTCCCTGCACATACTATTACTTCTGGGAGCTCCCCTTTCTGTGTTTCGTTTTAGATGGCCATGTCTCCCCAGGAAAGCCACCATGAATCACTCTGCAAGTCATTCACGTCGCCAGGTATGTCCTGTGAGACCTGAGCTCTTTCATGAATGTAGCCCAAAATCCATCTGTGGCTTGGACCACCCCTCCACTGAGTTTTGGAAATAGAATGTCTGTAGATATTTCAAAATTGCATCTTTATACACATTATGAAGTTTGGAATTTCTATCAGTACGTAAACGAAGAAATTATTATAATCAAATTTTTATTCCCATGCTCTTTACTCCCACACAGTGTATTTAAATATTCCGTCAAGTGCATAGTCAAATACACAATAAAACCATAGCCAATGATAATGATGAGTGATGAGATGAAAGTGTCCTGGCAGGTGTTTAATAAAACACAGTCACTCAACAGGAAGTGTCTGGTACCATTTAGTATCAATATCTCTCAAGCTCATTAATTTTTTTCAGATTTCAATATCCCGAAGTCATCAATTCCATTTTTTTCCAGTTAATAAAATTTTTCTTCCTTTTGTCCACAATTATTGACAAGACTATTATCTAAATGAGTATTAGCTCTTTCTTAATTAGCAGGCAATTCAGCTGTGACTTGCACAAAAAAACTTGTCTATTTTAATAAATGGTTACATTGCTTTACCAGTGCTGAGCAATTAATTAACTCAGAAACTGCATTTAGGTTTTTATGCATTTTCCTGGCATTTGTATTGTGTACTAACCCATGCCACCGTCACATTGACTAAGAGTTTTATTCCCAATCTAGATTGCTTATGAAATATCAAAAAAAAAAAAAGAGTCAATTAATGGCTTGGAACACGAATTCTTCTCTGACACCTATTTTTCCTGCTCTTCAAGAGTAGCCAGCTGACATCTATCTGCATAAGTGGAGTCCAGTTACCTGCTCACATGTCCAGAAACCTGTACAACTCAAAGTAATATTTTGCTTTCAGATAATTCCCCCCTGATTTCCAATGCTTATTTAGTATGCATAAACAAGGCCTGGGACGCCAGACCTGATTCCTTACGGTCATTCACAGCAGTGAATATAATGCAGGTCTAAGCCTTCACAGAAGCTGCCCATGATATTTGACAACTTCAACAGGACTGCACTAACTTCGACCAGCCTCAAACCTTGCTTATGATACTTTACATTCACTTTGCTGTAGCACGCACAATTACACAAGCTGCAGGGCAGAAAAGCGAATAATTCACCCCTCTTTCCTCCTCCACCCACATCTTTTATTTGTATGTAGAGCACCTACTCCATTCCCAGAGATATATAGCTAGGTAACATAAGCAAACTAATGAGGTATAGCCTTGAGGCATGTCAGCTCTATGTGCCTTAAAAGTGCCTACCTTTCCAAACGTAGAATTGCTATTCAAATATTGTTCCTGGTTTTGTTAACTAATAATAAAACCACATGAAAATATAGCACCATGTCACCCACTGTTTATAAGCTCCATACAAGATGAATGGATAGCTTGAGCAGGCAGCCTGCACACTCTGTCCTGCCTACTAGGGTTTTTTGGATTGGTTTTTTATCATGTATCTTGGGAAATGTTTGTCTTATCAATGAGCACTGTCAGAGCATATTGCAGTTCCTCTTCATATGGGGTTGTTTTGACTTATCAACTGAAGTAGAAGAATGCAAGTAATTTATATGAGCATTTTGCATTAGAGTATCGAATGCATTCTGGTTTTAATTAGGAGGAACAAGAATTGGTTGCAACAAGATCTAAATGCCAGTCGTAGCTCAAAGGATATCAACGGTTCTCACATTAAAAGTGGCACATTGCAACTGATTTTGATTCACGGTTGTCCACTCTTCAGTGGACACTCCAGATATTTCATCTCTGAGCTTCTCTTTAATCACTCTGACCCATCTTTCTCCTCTCTACATCCATATGCATTCTGTTGGGCTTGAAGCTTGTTCTGAATCATTCTGCTATCTGATTCTAAGGAAATTCACACAGCACTTCAGAAGACGCAAAGTGCTTACCTGTTTCAAACTCATTTTGAAACTCAGAGCATCAAATAGTTTTGCCTAAGGTGAAAGATTCAACATAGGATGTACCCAGGCAAATGTCAGCATCATCCCACCAGTAAGGGCTGTCTGTCTTTACCAATGTCACACAAAAAAACAGTAACTAGCCTTCAAAGAGTGTCTTTCTGCTAGGCATTTAAGGGGGGCTTCATAAACCGCAGCTTATACACAGATGCAGATGTGCCTGTGATAGTTACCAATTTTCAGATAACAACTTTATGAGTGAAGAGGTTTAGTGAGATATTTAAAGTTACATAGCCAGAGAGTTGGAAATAAAGTGCATGCGTTCAACTCCTAGCATGTATTTGCTACTTAACAACCTTGTCTTAAACCCAGAACCTGACTGGAACAGCAGCAGGATGCAACTTCAGTGCGTAGACCAAGTTTTGCTCTAATCCCTGTTCTCTTTTACTTTCAAGCAAGTTGCTGAGAAATCTAGCTCAAAAAAAAAGAATGGGGCTAGATCCTCAGCAGGGATAAACCACCTGAGCTCCATTGCAAACAGTAGCTAGCTTGGTCTTCAGCATAAGTAAAAGATTGTTATTAAATTTTTCTATCAAGCATGTAAATACAATTTAGATCCTTTGTAGAATGCTCTCTTTTAGTAGGATGACAAGGACTCTATGTAGAGGAAGTCTCTTTCACTAAACTGTCAGTTTATTAGCTGACAGGCATTCTTATCTGACTGTCAAAAGGTTGAACAAATGTTTTTTTCACTTAACCACCGTATTTGTATTCATATGTTAAATACTGTTTCGATGATCATTTATTTTCAAAATCACAGAATCACAGAATATTTTGAGTTGGAAGGGGCTCACAAGCATCATCCAAGTCCAACTCCTGGTTCTGGTTCTATTTTACACGCAGAGAAAGCACTACCTAGTATCAGAACAAGCTTTTCTCGAAGACTGATCTACCATGCTTCCTGAACTGGTAGGTTTGATTGCTGATAAAGTTTATAGCCTTAGAAACTTTATGGCATTCCTCAGCAAGCCTCACTAAAGTTCCAACATTAGCACGCAGGCACATGTGTGCCTTAACCCCACAGCTGCCACTCCTGCGATCCTGCTGAAATAATGATAGCTGCGGTGTTTCATCAAAATGTAAATTCCATGGCAAAAGACTGCTGTGATAAATGACACGAGCCAAAGAGGAAAGTCCGCGTGGGGTCAGGCTAAGGAACCCTGATTCTTTCATTTGTAGCTATTATCAGTGCCTGAGGATCAGTGCAGAGGTTCCTTAGCCCTATTGTTGGGATAGACTAAGAGGGACCAAAGAGTCACTTGTGTCACCCTAAGCTAGAAAGGCACTGTGGATTTATATTAGCATCTTCAGCTCCTCTCCTGCATTTAAATAAACATTTCTCTTAATTCGGAGACACGACGTGAAGCCTCTCTCCGTTTCTGAAGCGGTCACGTCGCTTCAGTGCCAGCCGCTGTTTTAAGCCCCGGTGCTGGTTGCTGTTGTGAAGGTGGCCAAGAGAGGGCACCCGGCCCTTGGCTAATCCGCTCCCCCTGTGCGGGCCCAGCGGCTCCGCTGTCCGGCAAAGCTTCTCCCCGGCCGGCGAGCGAACTGACGTGTGCCCCGATGCGCGAGAATTGACCAGCCACCGTGCAGCGAGCGCCCCGAATGTCATCGGAGAAGGGAATTTCTGGCCTGGCTGCACAGGTGTCCCTCATGAACTGGGTGCCATGCATGGATGAACGGGCACACGAATCACTTTCTCCAGAAATACCTATTTTTATTGAAAAGCGAGATGAATCAGAAATAGCCCTGGTGGATTTCATGTCTCAGGTGCTCCGAGAAGCAAGCGTGTGTGCTGGCACTGAGGCTGACAGGACAGGACAGGTTTATTTGCTTGCCCTTCTTGATATAGTAAATGGCATTTGATAAATCGTTGTCAGACCACTGAAATCTAATAACATGGATCACTACAAGATGATTACAGCCCCTGAACATTACCACCACCATATGAGTGAATAATAACCTTGCCGTTTTTGACAAGGGGATACGTAATCCTCGGGGTATTCAGGGACAAGGTGTGATTTCCAAAACTTGGTCAGGAGAGGCATTAAAAATTATAACGTCATTGGCTGAGAAGCCTTCCCTGTGGATTTTAAAGATTCGTGGCTATGACAAATAAAATCACTCTCTTAATCAACCCTTTCCAATGTAATTTATGAATGCTCTGTTCAAAACAGCGTATCATAACAATACGGAAGAAGGTTGTGTAGAGGCACATTTATGCATATATACATACTAAAATACAGATATTTCCAGTACAAGGATAAGATAAAAGCAAATTGCCATAAATAAAGCCCTCCTAAGGACATTTTAAAAATACAGTTCCTTAACACAATGTACCTGCCAAAGTATTCAACGGATTTTACATCATGTCAGGTAATAGCTAACAATGCTTTCAGTTGCCCAGGAAAGCTAGTAATCAATGAGTAGAAACACAATTCACCATGCTTGATAGGTGAGCTAGCAAGGCAGTAATACTTCAGAGAGAATGTCAGGAGTGATATGTGCACATTGTTTCTGTCTTGAGTGCTGAAGCCAGACCAGCTTTCAAAGGCAAACTGACACTTTAATTACAAGATTTTTCTATTGACATCAGGCAGAAATTATCAATCACATTCCAGCAGAAGGCAGGTAAGATTGACCAATAAATACACATCTCCTCATATTTTGCACTGCAAAAAAAAGGATATTAAAGTTAGACTGCTTTTCACACCTCAAAAACCTTTTCATCAATTGCAAAGAGAAGACATACACATATACAGATCTCTCCTTCAAAAGAAACATACTGAAAGTAGCTACTAGATCCAATTTTAAATCCTGTTATTTTTAAATACTCTTCATAGCAGAAGCAATGTAACCACAAAACATTTAAATAAGACCTGGAATAACCACTAATCTATACAAGTTCAAGTGCAGGAATCCGTGATGCACAACCTCAGCTGTGAGGGTTAGGTTTTGCCTGAAGCAATACCTGCCAGTAGTCCTGCTGAAAACAGATCATACTCTCAGAAAAATGCTATTAGGGGGAATGACAGGGGGAAAAGAAAAGCTTGATCTTTAAAGCATCCAGTCTAAAATTCTCATCATGCCTTTCACAGATAGCCCAGACTGCTGGCCCGAGCTCCCACCACATGTGCCAGCACCTTAGCCTTTGTTAGCAATGCCACTTCTCTTCCCCTGGATTGAACATTCGCCCAAGTTTTTGCTCCCATCCAATATCAGCACCCACCCTGAATGTTCACATCACTCTCCCTGGAACCAACCTCAGCACCAGCTGCACAAGCCAAGCACTAATTGTGCTCACAGAAGCACAACATCAGTTCCCAGTCAGTGTTCTGTCTAGGACACTGCCTGGCTCTCCTATCATGCCCACGCAGGTTGTCAAAATTAGGAGCTCTGCTTTTGTTCCAGTTGCACGGTTAACACAAAAAAACCCATGACTGCAACAAGAGAGACATCATTTTGACCCATTCTTGTGTGTCTCAGTACCACTGCAGAGCAGCTCCATGACTAAACTGTGACTCTAGGGAGAGGTGTCACCATAATGCAAAGCCCTCAGCCTGCTGGCCTGAGAAACTCCTCAAGATGCAAAGTTTTCCCCAATGCCTGAGAAAGAGGAGACAAAAACACATTTGTAAGCAGCAAGTTGTGAGGACACAGCTGTACTGTCCTCCAAGTCTGTCCTTATCCCAACCCTAGAGCCTCCATGTAGAGGCCTACCAAGACAGACAGATGTCCCTACAGCAAAGTTCAGCCCCTGGATGCCTGCAGGTGGCCCATAGACCATGGCAGCCACTCACAAAGAGAAGGGAGGGAGGCAGGAGCAGGGGGAGGCAGAGGGAGGGCAGACCAGGAGGGAGGCCTGGCAGGACAGGACAGCGAGGAGACAGGAGCCAGGCAGGGGCCTCCCTCACAGGTACGGTCCCAGCACCTCTCCTGAGGAGAAAGAGCCAGGGTGAAGGCATTCATGAGGTTCCTGTCCAGATTCAAACTGGACCTGAGAAGAAAGGCTCTGGGGATTAGTGGAGAGGCAGCAGATCCTTTCTGGCAGTGTTTTCAGGCAGAGTCAGGTGGAACCTTGGGCAGCCTCTGAAGCTCCAGTGGTGCTTCCTGTCAAGGAGTGGGCATCGGCCCACTCACTGAGGCAGGAAAAAGAAACATGTCTGTTCAAATCAGGTGCCCCCATACTTCTGTCACTCTACTGTGGCTCTATCAGAGCCCCTCCATAGAAAAATACCTTTGGTGATGAAAAAAACCCACCTAAGAACACCTCTGCTTTCAGACAGGAGAACAAGCCAAGTGACAGTCAGCTGCTCAGAGTCAGACCTTTGTGGCAGGAGGGCAGAAAGACACTATTCTCATAACCAAGATGAAAACCTAAGAAGAAAAAGGCAGCCACATACAGCACTTCTGCAAAGTGATGTCTGAAATGCACCTAATTTCTCTACAACTTTTAACATGGGGCAATTATTACAAAGCAGTTTATCCAGAGCTGCCAAGAATGTGCTAAAATCGGTTATGAAGGCTATACAAGCAAGCAAATGGTGAGATCTTCAAGGATATGAGTGAAGGTGCTTAGGAATGTCATGGAAAAAGGCCAGAAGCTACAGCTGCAAGAGCAGGATAAACATAGCTATCTACATTTTGCTTTTATGTTTTCCTAGATAAACATATCTGTAGGTATGTGCCAAAAACCATCTGCAAACTCATGGCAGGTATGTTCTTGTCATACTCACATGGCATAAACAGGCTTCCTTTGGAAGGTTTTTCCTTTTCGTTGAGGTTGAGACAAAAGCTGCAACTTGCTTTATTATGGAGTTAATCATACCCAGGCCTAAAGAGGCATCTTCTGCATTGCCACTGACTGACAGGTATCTAATACCTCAGGGAAGGGAAGGAATGCTGTCTGAGAAGCTCAATGTGACCTGACAACCTTCCCTTTCACCCCAGAAATATCAGATGTATCCTGGGCTACTTCAAAAGAGGTGTGACCAGCAGGTGGAGGGAGGTGATTCTGCCCCTCTTCTCTGTTCTTTCAAGACCCAACTGAGAGTGCTGCATCCAGGTCTGAGACCCTGTGAGAGGCATGGGCCTGTTAAAGCAAGTCTAATGGCTTCACATTGAAAGGGGGCAGGTTTAGATCAGATAGGAAGAAACTCATTACTGTGAGGGTGATGAGACACAGGCACACGTTGCCCAGAGAAACTGTGACTGCCCCATTTCTGGAAGTGTTCAAGGCTAGGTTGGATGGGGCTTGGATCAACCTGGTCTAGCGGAAAGTGTCCATGTCCATGGCAGGGGGGTGGAACCAGACAATCTCGAGGCTAAGATTAGCTTTGGTGTAGCCAGGCACTTTAAACTTTAAGAGTGAAGACTGCTGCTGTATTGGCTACATCCAGCTAGTGATTTTCAATGGTAATTCTGAGTACTTTAAAGGAGAAAGAATATGAGAAAAAAGGAAAAATAAATCCCTACAGAAATTTTGGTTGTCTGCTCAGCACCAGAGCAAATTATCTGAGCAGAAGCTATAAAAGAGCAAAGTCATTAATGGGAAAGAGGCAACATGCATAACCATCTCAGAACTCAATCTCTGGCCTTCAAAACTGCTCCCACCACATGCAGCTGCTTCCCTCCAGCACCTATATGGAAAAAAATGATGTGGATAACTCCGCTCTTCAAAACTGCACTGCAGTTTAATGCCTAATAAAAACAGTGTAAAATTCCCATACAAAGCTGAACAGATTCTTGCAGACCACAGAGGATGGGGGTCTATCCACTGGGGCCACTCTAGCTGAGTTACTGAGGAACTTTAGACTTGTTATAACTGCTGCCTCATCCTAGAGACAGCAGAATATCATCCTCAAGAGAAAATCATTCTGTTTTTCTTTCAGAGGATTTTGCCTTAAAGGCCTGCTGCCGTATATTCTAGGTGTGAAATGAGAGAACCCATAGTGCCCTCTGAAGTTTATTTTGAAGAATATAAGGGGAAAGCAGAACAGCTTTATGTCTGACTTGAAAAACATTCCCCCAGAGTGTCTGTAGCCCCGTTCAGCACAGCATTGGAACATTTTATTCAGGGACTAAACTAAAGAAGCTGACTTCTTGTCCAGGGAAAAAAGAAACAAGAGAGTTTCTGGAGATAAGCAAGTAACAACAACAACAAAAATTTTTAAATCCTTTTGTTTTGAGTCATAGATTAAGTACTTTTGATAACAAAGACAGATGTGTAGGGTGTGTGTCCTGATCCCGTATCGCACCCAGTCTTGGCTGGTAGCAGATGGGAACCCTACTCCAGCAGCTGGTTTGTGTCAGCCTGAGGCTGTCCCACGGTGGGATCACCCATGTGCAGATAGTTGAGCCACAGCAAGTCAGATGCTGTACGGATCAGAGCAAGATAAAACCCTTCTACAGTGCTCTGAATCTCTAAGAAAAACCTCTCTTCCATTCAACAGACACTGGGAAATAGCAGTGGAAGTGTGTATTTAATGTTCTTAGTCTAGCTACATCCATTTTGAAGGCTCTGAAAAAAAAGACAAGGAGCTGATTTGTGAACAGACTACCTAATTTCACTCAAATAATAATATAATAACTTCTCCACTTTTGTTTGACCCAGACAGTTAGTCCAGCTTAAAAAGAGACAGAGAGAGTTCTTAGGGTTATTAAATTTTATATCCATGTCAAGCGAGCTGTAGTTTCTGGTTTTTCTTCTATCTTTCACTAGTTCTTGAAAGCACTTTAAAAATAGGGTCATACATGTGGAAGGAGGCAATTTGCTGTGAACAGGATGGAGTAGTGCTTATGCACAGTACTGCTGTTCATGATGTTTTTTGTTTTCATTGAACAATGAGCAAGGACCTCATATCTCAGTGAGTCAGAGCACGCAAGTGTTGCCTGCCTGTTCTATCACTTCACTTTTCCTTTGTTTCCCTGCAAGCCTCATGCTTCTGGAGGTAAAGCCATGGCACAGGAATGCAAACAAGGCTCAGCTCACCCCAGCAATGCAGCTGGGGTTGCACATGTCCTCAGCTGCAGTACACATTCTTCACATTTGACCAGAAAAAAACCCGTTTTCCCTTAAAGTATATTAACCATACAGGACCAGCTGCTATTTCTCCAAGCTTGCCTGTAGTTTAAGCATCAGCATCTAGGCTGTGTGAAGCATGACATTTGTTTCCTCAGAGAATGGGGGTCCATGCATTGCACTGATCTCAACTCCACTTTTAAGATCCCTTTAACCAGCTTTTTGTGTCCTTTTCCACAGTTGCATAAGCAGGTCTGAGACATGACACAAAAGCTAAATGAGGAGGTCTCCATTCACAAATCTGACTTTGACACAGAAATTATGTGTTCAGTCAGGCTGTTCCATTTGTCCACAACATTTTTTCAGAAGCTTTTGTGTCTGTTTTGCAGAATAATTCATTAAATGTGATGCTAAGCAGAAAACAGGGAAAAAAATCAAACAAACTAAAAAATTGAAAACATGATGGACATAGTCGTTCTCAACACAATGCTTTAGCTTGTGCTATGAAGTCTAAGTTCTGCTATGGAGATGTTGTGATGGTACCAGCCACAGACATAGCAAGCATGTTCTCTCAGTCTATTAGAATATTATGAAAGCCAGATATATTTTAAGAAGCTTTTAACATACTAGTTGCTATACATTGCAGGCAACATTTGTAAAATATTAACTGCTTTATTGCTAATTTTGTTTTGAGTCATATATTGTTTAATTAGGATTTTAGTCAGGACCAGATGGTTTTCTTCATTAAATCATAATATATTCTACCCAAATGGAAGCAGCTGGTTTTTTGAATACACTATAATTTATTTCCTACATGCCACAAACCACTCTGAAGGGAATCCAGACTATACTCATTCAGTTTGTTTTCATTGGAGCTTATTTACAATAAACTTTGAAAGTTTTTAGAAAACAGAAGTTAAATGTAGGTGACATTTGTTGGCAATACAATTTTTTATTATTGAACTTGGTACTAAATCTGTATTCATGGAAGTACTTCCAGCTGTACATAAGTGATAGTCTTAGCATCCTATATGTTGTATACAGACATTGGTACAAGAAAACAGCATGCAAAGAGCTTCCAAAATAAATAACAAAACAGGCAAAGGGCAAGGAAAAAAAAGGGCTTTTTTTCCCATTTGATGGCAAAAACAAAAAAGAAACTTGGATGATAAGAAATATCACCAGAATCCCAAAGACTCTCTCTGGCAGCAAGAATGAATCTCTTACGATTTCACTGAACTGAGCTGCAAATGCCACATGCACTAAAATACTTTGTAATTCTTTTCAGTGAATTTAACAAAAACCTTTTCTTGGGAAGTCTTTTTCTTAAATTACTGGGTTCCAGTCTTCTCTTTGCAAAAGAGAGAAGAGTTGAAGCTCACAGATTACGTTCTTATTGCTCCACTTACCATGCACTGATATGCAGAATCATCAGAGAGCTCCATTGTACAGGTGAGGATCAAAAGATGCTGACAGATTTCTGACTGTTTCAGTCACAGAACCTATGATCTTTCGACACATCTAAAATTTTAGATGTTCCTCAAGCCTCTGGAATTACTGAGGTAGAGCAGGACTCTAGATGATAAGTTCCAAAAATATGTTGTTTAAATATGGGTTGACAAGTAGGCACTTATCTTACATTCTTTGTAAAGTATTACTCCTTCTTCTGGATCCTTGTTCATCCTTCTCACTACCTCCACAGCTCAGCTTTTCTGCACCCTGTTTCACATCTCATGATTTTTCCCTCCCCTTCTCTTTTGACTGAGACCCTTTCGACCTTTCTGTCTGAGTTCAAACAAATTCTTCTACATATTAAGTTATGCATTATAAAGAAAGAAACTAGTCAGTAAACATCTAAGCAGGCACTATGCATGTATACGAGAGTGCACTAAATTCAAAAATTAGACAGTTACAGCACTTCTAAATATCCTGTACAACCTTTGTTAGAAGAACGATAAGAGGTCTGGTTTTACTAATGACAAATTCCATTTGGATTCCACAGTCCTTCTTTAGATTTGAAAAGAAAGTAACAGTAGATAAGACATATCATAATTTGTCTAATTTTCCAGAAATACAACTGCTTCATTATAAAAGTCCAATTTCATTTAGGTGAAGCCAGGGCATCTATACACAAGAGCATCTCAGAAAAGTATATATTGTGATTCAATGCAGAGACAACCTCTGAAACTAGGAGAGGCATATCAAGATATATTTATCCATCAAAAGTTTTCCCCAAAGAACCCACTACTGAGTTGCCTTAGTGTGCAAGTATTTTCTATTTTAAACTCAAATTCAGTTTAGAGAGAAAATATTGTTTCAGCTTGTGTGCTTGTTCGCAAATTGCCTAATCCAAAAGCTAGAAATTCAGTGACTGACTTCTAAGTCAACATTCAGAAAAGGGCTTTCAAAAGAATTAGATTTTCTTTTGGAAACAAATTTGATTTAGAAAAAGTTATAGGACATGAAAGCCTATTAATCTAAATTAAAGGACACTAATTATTTCAAGAAAAAAAGTGTAGTTCTCAAAACACTGTATGACCATGCTAGAAGTTCACTGAGCCTTTCATCACTTTGTCACTGATTCTATTAATGCGTACATTTTATCATTCATTTTCTACCAAAATCTGAGAACAACATTTTTCAGACTTAGGTACCTAGCATGTTTCTATACCATCCCTTGGATGGAAGGGAGCAGCACAGATAGACCATGGCACCTCGCTTTGGTAGGGACAGGAATAACAGTAAGCAAGAGTAACGCCAGAGGATTATAACTAATACTCCTGGGAAAAGGAGACAAACTGAGTATTCAGCAAATGAGCAAGCATCCTATTACATCCTCCTGGCCGTCTGCACCAGGTCTCTCTGCACAAGCCTTCTCACCCAGTAAGAAAATCATACTTTCCTCCATTCCTGTCTAAACAGCAGAATTGTCTTTCTCTACCTTGCTTTTAAAACAGTTCTTAGGGGAAAGGTATTACCTCAGGGAAGGTACCAAGCTCAGGAAATTTCTGTTCCCAAGATGACAGTTTTATATATTTACAAACAACTAAAAAGCAGAGGGCTGTTCTTTGCAACTGTAACCATAGGAACAGAGACCAGCACCTGCATTAATAGAGGACTGGGATTCCACTCTGCATAAATTACCTCAGCCAAAAAATGCTTACCTACTGAGGCCGTGCAATTAAGTAAACATTATTCCAGTGTCTCTTTACATCGGTAATGTGGAGCAATCTCTTGCTATCAGGGACTGAACTATAGCCTCACGAACTTGTGGCAGTCAAAGCCTCCAGATTTGCTCAGCTTAACAGAGAAGCCGCCTCCCAGCTGTTCTTCCCATTTTGTTTTCACTTGTCTTTCTCTTTTTGATGCTCTTCATCTTTTTCAGCCATACTATTCACATTCCCCTTTCCTGCACTTCTCCTTCTTCTCTGCAAGTAATGCTGAGGAGAAACCAACCTTAAGGTCACTGATTGTGAGGAGGGGTATTTTAAGGTGACCTCCCTACTCAGAACTGCTGTTCATGTGCACTGTCCTCTGTTAGAAAATGAAGGATGATGCAGTGTGCTATATCCTGACATGCATACCCTGTACTTTTAAGTTTTCCATCTCCATTACTGGCTGAGACACCAGACTGACAATTTTCGTGCCTAACAGTGAAATGGCACCACATGCCCTAAAGCTAAGGGCTCTGTTAATGAACAATATACATTATGCGGTATCTGCAGCACATAGAACAACATTTTTCTCAGTAGAAAAAGTGGTTATTTTGGATTACTCTTTCTAATGGAGGATGGATGTGAAAATAAATAAGCCCCACTGACTTCTTTCAGAGATAAATTTTCTTGTACCTCATAGTAATAAAGATGTAACTGCATTTTTGAATGCATCTGGCAAACACAGAGAGAGTGATAGTAAAACTGACATGCTGAAGTAGCAGTGATATGCTAAATTTGACATCTTACTCTCACTAATGCATCAGGACACCAGAACCAATCATTCATAAAGTCTCCTTTGAGATTTGTGGAGATCAGGTAGAAGCAACAGTTAATAGTTGTTGTTTTACATCTATTGGAATGCAAAACCAAAAAAAATCCAAGTATGCAAATACAAAGGATCTACTAAGCAAATTGTGTTGCAGTGTTAGGCCAACAAAAGCAAAAACAATTTAAAATATCATTCATACAATCCTATGTCCAATCAATCAGAACATTCACAAAACATTCATCTTTTGAGCTATTTTTCATGTAGCCTAATAACATTTCCAGTTATTTATCATGAAAATGTTAGCTGATATAACTCCTTGTATTTTACATTTCATCTTAGTTCTTACTGCTGGGAAGTCAGAGAAGCATAGAGAGAAATGCTGCTAAACAGCGTTTACTTTCTCAAATAAAAAAAATGTTCAGTCTTCAGTCTCAAGTCTCTGCCCGATCACCTTGCTGCAATTATATTAATTCACTCCTAGAGTTTCTTTTGAAGTGAACCAACTACTTCCATCCAAGACAAAACAGGAGCAGAGTTCGGAGACCATTTCGCTCCAAGGACTAATTGCTTCAGGCAGGAGGAGCAGGACTGTGCCCTGCTGGGGCCTCTCCATCCTAAAGAGTCATCCAGTCATTTCCCACCAGACTTTGAACCTCCTGTACTTTCCTTTCCTTCGAGTGCAGACAACACACACTTTGGTCTTAAAACTACAGGAACATGCCTCTGGCACACTGACACTCCTTGGAGTATTCAAAGAACTGCAGAAAAATTACCCCCAACCCCTTCTTTCCATCTTCCCTCAAAAATAAAGACATCTTGGAACAACAAGGAACATAAAGAAAACTGCTGTGGGAGGAACTGCAGCTATTCATACAGTGTCAGTTGCCATTCACCCCCAACACTCTCCTCCAGTTGTCAAATACGCATGTGAAAAGACATTTTGAAGCGTGTGTGTGCATTACTGGGAACAGCAGGGGGATGCAGACTGTGTGCATCATGCTTGCACAGTGCTCAGCAAAACAGAGGCTCTGTTCTCCCACGATTTCTTAAAGCTATCTTCATTAACTCATTCTTCAAGTCTCACAACTGCAAAAATAGACCCACTGCACAGCAGATGCCCATTCTTCTCTGTATCACGGGCCAATTCTTCTCCCCATGTTGCATACATGGCACATTTATAAAAGCTGTGCTTCCACACAAGCTTCAGACCTTGTGCTTTTGTAGTGGCTCTTAACAGGTTTTTATGAGAAGGTGTTTTCTAGGACTCTTTTTTTTTTCTGTGAGATGGTAATTTTCTGGTTACTCTTGGTTACCTTTTATTCTTGTGGAATGAGAGATCTTTGAAAGAGGTGGTTGTTTGTACCCCCTCATGTCTCCCAAAAGCTCTTGATCCAGATTTAATATAGATTCATAAAATGCTATGGGTTGGAAGGGACCTTGAAGATCATCTAGACTCAACCTCCTCATGGGTAGGCAGACCTCCCATTAGACCAGGCTGTTCAAGGACTTAGCCAACCTGGTCTTGAACACTGCCAGGATTGGGACATCCAAAACCTCCCTGAGCAAGCTGTTTCAGTGTCTGACCACCCTCTCGGTAAAGAATGTCTTCCTAATATCTAATGTAAACATCCCCTCTTTTAGTTTGTACTCATTACTCTTTGTCCTATCGCTACAGTTCCTGACAAAGAACCCCTCTTTGGCTTCCCTGTAGGCCCCCTTCAGATACTGGAAGGTTGCTGTGA
>VZRR01012727.1:0-23431 GCA_013398015.1 Oreocharis arfaki
GGGCGGCGGGGCTCGGCGCGGCGCGGAGCCGGCGCGGCGGGCCCCACGCGTGTCTGCTCTCCCAGGACTGGCGGAGATCGCGGGGAGCCGCGTGGCCGTGCTGCTGCTGGCCGGCGGGCAGGGCACCCGCCTCGGCGTCCCCTACCCCAAGGGCATGTGCGACGTGGGGCTGCCCTCCCGCAAGACCCTCTTCCACCTCCAGGCCCAGCGCCTGCGGCGGCTGCAGCAGCTGGCGGAGGGGCAGCACGGCACTCCCTGCCACATCCCCTGGTGAGCCCCGGCCTCGGGGAGACAGGGCTCGTGGGGTGGTGTCGGCAGGGTCCAGGTGGCACTGATGGGTCAAGGCCCGGTAGATTGGCAGAGCCCTCTGGATGTCAGCAGCCCGCAATCCTCTGGGTTGGTGCAGTTCCCCTTAGTAGCCCCTGGGTTGATGCAGAGCCCCTTTGCAAGCCAAGGACCGTGGGCTGGCATAGCCGCTCTTGATGCCCTGCTTTGCTATGGGCATAGCCCCTTATAAGTGGTTCAAGGCTCGGGGTGGCACTAGCAGGCTCCACGTTGTTAGACTCAGTCTCATGGCCCTTGGGAATGGCTTTCCTGTCCCCATGTGGGGCGGCAGGCATGCAAGGTGGGAGACGAGGAGCTACTGTGGTGTTTTGTTGACAAGGCGAGAGCTGGCCACTGCAGCCGGGTGTCCAGTGCAAGGTGTTGTATAGTTTTGGAGATACATGTTGCAAGGAAGGGTGAAACCCTTCATTGGCTTGTGGAAGCGGTGGGACCACAGCAGGTCAGATCCTCCTACGTTTGGAGGGGGAAAAAGCCTGTCCTGGGTGTTCCCCACATTTGGGACGAGGGGTGTGAGACCCTGGCTCTCCTTCCTGCTCATTGGGTGTCTTCTACTCTGCAACAGGTACATCATGACAAGTGGCCGCACTATGGAGTCCACCAAGGAGTTCTTCCAGAAACATCGGTATTTTGGCTTGAAGAAAGAGAATGTCATCTTTTTCCAGCAGGGCATGCTTCCTGCCCTGGGATTCGATGGGAAAATCCTGCTGGAGGAGAAGGGCAAGGTTGCTATGGCACCAGGTTGGTGGCCAGGAGCTGACAGGAGAGGTGGTGAGGGGCAAGACATGGCGCTGAGGACCAGATTTGGAGCTGCAGCTTGCCCAAGGCAGTCTGCAGTGTGACCTGGCCCATGACTGACTCAGGCTGGGAGGTGTCTGTCTTGGCAGGGAGGACCAGGGTGGGGTATGGCTGGGCTGATGACCCTCCACATCAGCCCATGAGGAAGGAGGATGAGTGTGGGTGGCTGACAGGACAGCAGGGCGTTGCTGCAGCCTTAACGGTGTGTTCCCTCTGCAGATGGCAACGGGGGCCTGTACCGGGCCCTGGGCTCACACGGCATCATGGATGACATGGAGCGGAGGGGGGTGCAGAGTGTCCATGTCTACTGCGTGGACAACATCCTGGTGAAGGTGGCTGACCCCAGGTTTATCGGGTTCTGCTTGGAGAAGGGAGCGGACTGTGGGGCCAAGGTATGGTTTTGGGGGTAGGCAGGCACTGCTTCTGCAGAGCTGGGTGGGGTCTGTCCTGCTCCCTGCCTGGCTTCCCTGACGTTTCACCCTTCATTTGCTGGCTTGCCACAACCAGGAGGGATAGCTAGGTACCTGGAGCTTACTGGTGAAGTAGCACATGCTGCCAGAGTCCTACCTGCCCCTCGGAAAGTCTTGCCTGCCCCTGGCCTCCTGGAGGATGTAGGGCATCACTGAGCCTTGCCTGGCACTGCTCTTCTGCCTTGCACAGGAATGTGGCACCAACAGGCCCAGGGCTCAGAGGTCCCCTAGTCCCTGGGGCCAAGAGGCTGCTTGGGAGCCCTGTGTAGCTGCCTGGCTCACACCCGGATGCTTGGCAGCTCTTTTCCGGGTGGCTGTGGGTATCACAGGCAGACAAGATCCTGCCATAGGCTGCCAGCTGTCCTCAGCCTGACATGCTGGGCACCAGACCAGGACATGGTGGGTGCAGCTGGCGCTGAAGCCAGCTCCATGTCTCATGGATAGGACGTTGCACGCTCAAAGCTTTACTTAAAGACTGGCTTGACAGCCAAAGGTTTTGTTTGCATTGGGCTCGGCTCTGGCAAACAAGTGAAAGGACTTGCTGGCCTTGAAGCTTTCAGAGAGTAGGCTGAGAAAGGGAAGTCAGTTTCTTCTCCTGGCCCATATGAAAGAAAGAGGAAATAAACCTTAGCATGCAGAAAGGAGAAAGCCCTGTGCCCCTGCATACCACCCCTCTGTGGTGACAGTGATGGGTAGGGATTTGCTGGGGTATCCCATGCCCAGATGGAGGCATGTGAGGTGCAAGGAGGAGGAGGAAGATCAGGGAGATGGCTCTGCTGAGGCAGCAACCTTCTGGTTGTGCACAGCAAGCTGGCTAAAAATATCTGTGCCTGCTGCCAGCTGCATGTTGGCTTGGTGCCAGATCCTGCCTGTGCCCTCTGGGTGTGTCTGACACCCTGTTACCCAGCCCTGCCATCTCAGCCTCCTCTAGTCCCCATTGCCAGAAGCACCTGGGAGGGGAGGGCGCTCCAGCATCACTATCCCAGCAGAGGAAAAAGCCTGGTCAGGGTGCACTCTTTACAAGGGAGTATGCTTGAAGTGTGGGGCTTTGGGTGCCGTTCCCTGACAGTGCTTCCCTCGGGCAGGTGGTGGAGAAGACCAACCCCACGGAGCCGGTGGGCGTGGTGTGCCGGGTGGACGGCGTGTACCAGGTGGTGGAGTACAGCGAGATCTCCCTGGCCACTGCCCAGAAACGGGGCCCGGACGGGCGGCTGCTCTTCAACGCGGGCAACATCGCCAATCACTACTTCACCACTGCCTTCCTGAAAGATGTGGTCAAGTAAGGGCCTGCTGGGGTGCCAGAACAGGAATTCTGGTGCCAAAGGGCTGGTGCCAAGCAGAGCTGGCTGTACCTTGCTTTCTGCTGGTTGAGCTCCAAGCGCGCTGGGATGAGGCCCCCCCAATGTCTGGCCGCTGCACAGCTGGTCTGACCTCCACCTCTGTGCACAGTCCCTTCCTTGAGATAAGGTTTCCCTTGGCCATATCTGCGTGCTGCTTCCAGAGTGCAGGTGTGTGGGGCCATCTCTCCTGGCTGCCGTGGGGATGAGCAGCCTGTGCCTTGGGGTGGCCAGGGTCAGAGCAGAGCAGCCGTCCTGCTGCAGCAGCGTCTGAGCTGGGGACGCGGCTTGCTCAGGTGAGCGACATCTCTTTCTTGGCCCGTTGCAGCACTTACGAACCACAACTGCAGCACCACGTGGCTGAGAAGAAGATTCCGCATGTGGACATCACTACAGGGCAGCTAATCCAACCCGAGAAGCCTAACGGGATTAAGATGGAGAAGTTTGTCTTTGACATCTTCCAGTTTTCCAAGTATGTCCTTTACTCTGTGTGGGGACCAGGCTGCTGGCTCTCTCTGGGGCAGCTCTGGGAGCCCTTGGGGTTGTGCCACCGTGTGCCCACTGGCAATGCCCTGGGATCAGGATAGGATGCCAGCTGCCGTGCTGTCCAACAGCAGTGCATGGTTGTGCTTGGAGATGAGCAGGGACAGGAGCAGCTGGAGGGATGGGTGCTGCATGCCTCTTGCTTGGCTGAGCCCTGCTCCTGGGCCAGAGGAACATCTGCTGACCCTACAGGCTGGGCTGTCCCCTGCCTCCTGCATGGCTGTCAAAACAGCCCATGGGTGTGGGCTGGGGAAGGGCCTTGGGCCCAGCTCAGCCACCGTGGCAGGGGAGAAGCCAAAGTGATGAAGCTGCCACAGTTTCCAAACCTTCCCCTGCATGCTCTGCTCCCCCCAGGAAGTTCGTGGTGTACGAAGTGCTGCGTGAGGATGAGTTCTCTCCCCTGAAGAATGCAGACAGTCAGAATGGCAAGGACAACCCCACCACAGCCCGACATGCCTTGATGTCCTTGCACCACTGCTGGGTTCTCAATGCTGGGGGGCATTTTGTGGACGAAAACGGCACACGCATCCCTGCCATCCCTCGGTGAGTTGCTTCTCCTGTCACTTCTGCATCCTTTTTGGGCTGGACATCAAGCATAATGCAATGCCAGCACTGATAACAGTGTCACGGGAGTGACCAGCTGTGGATGCCCTCTCCTGGGTGATCTGGAGCAGAGCTGGGTGTGGGCAGTGTGGTGGCAACAGGAGTGGTGCTCAGTGTGCAGCAGATTTCCTTCAACACCTGTGAACTGGATCTTGTCAGCCTCCATTGCACAGCCAAGGTGCCTCTGCAGGGAGGAGCTGGCTCCCTAAAGCCAGAGCACACCAGCAAGATCTGCACAGCAGCCAGGCTGGCATCAATGCACCCCTCAACCACAGGACATCCCACTGCCCTCTTTAGAGATCAGCAAGCCCCAGACTGGTTTTGCTCTGTTTTTCCCCCTGTTGCTAACCCATGTTTATTCCCGTGTAGCATCACAAACGGAAGGTCAGCTGCCAGCCCAGCAGATGTCAATGACAAGTAACTATACGTGTCCCAAGTGCATGGTGGCGGGGCTGTGCTTAGGGACTAACGGGCTGCAGGCAGAGCAGTGTGCCAGGCTAACGGGGCCGGGGGGCTCGGGGCCGCATGCTGGCAGTGGGGCATGTCACCGCTGGGCACGGTGGACACCGCTTCTCATGGTGGTGGGCACAGGCAGATCTGCTCCCTGCTGGGCTCCTTTCCGCAGGGAGAGCTGGCGAGGATAACGGGATGGGGCTCATGCTGTCGGTACAGATGCAGGGTGGCAGCAGCCTGATGCTGACTGCACGCAGCCCCCGAAGGTCACCCCTCAGGCAGGATGCTGTTGGCAAACACCCTGGCACGTCCTTTGGTGACACTCCCCTGTTTGTCTCAGCATGGCACGGACTGGTCCCGGCCGGTCCCAGAGCTGGGGACGGCTGCCATCTCCCGATGGCCACCAGGCGTCCAGGCAGACCGAAACGGGATTAAAAACATGAAGCAAGCATCAGGCAGGCTTTGATGTAGCATGTGTGAATGTGAGCGCAGCAGCCAGCTGGGCTCTGTGTGACTCCAGCTCTTGCGTTTGGAAGATCCAGACTGTGACACCAGGGAAAGCCCCTGGCTCAGTGTGTGGAAGTTTACGGGAATGCACAGGGAAGCTTTAACTCTTCCATTAGCAGCAGCATTTTCTGTAGGCACAGGCATGCTGGGACTTAGAGCTGGTGAGTGTAAGTGACTCACAGACTAAGCAGTACTGTCACCTCCCCTTCCCCCCAGAAGCTGTATCTTCAGGTACTTTCTGGTGGAATACAGCTGTTTTATCTCTGTTTTAAATCCAGACTCTAGGTGTTTTCAGGCTTATGACTAGGCTGTCACACTAGTTACAATGTAGGAGAAAGGATGCACCTTGTCCCACATTTACCCTTCATTACCAGTTAATGTCAATTTTTTTTCAAACAACTATCTTGAGCCTAACTCCAAGGCAAATACCAGTGTGGGTTGGGATGGGTGAGTTTTATTTACTCACACTTGGGACAGGAGGGGGCTGAGTGAGTGCGTGACAGCAGGAACGAACTTTGACCTGGGAGAAGGGAGCATTGTCACGGATGGCATCCTGCCATGCCTGCCTGGCTGCTGTGGCCAGTGGCTGGGAAGGGGCACCCTGGGGTGCTGCTGCCGTGGCTCCTTGTTGACTGCACCCCCAGACTTACGTGCCAGCTGGATCGTGGGATCATCTAAGTGGGTCCTGCAAAGGCTGGTGGCAGCAGGAGCAGGGTCAGGGACCCCACACAGGCCCCGGCCCAGCTGTGCTGCTGCAGTGGGCAGTGCTGGTGTGGTTCTGACATTTTGCTCACCAGCTGCAGCTCTCAGGCAGGACAGAGGAGCCAAGACAGTTGATCTAACAGAGCTGCAGGGTGTATTTCTGAGTGAGCAGAAGGGCTTACCCTGTGTACTCAGGTTGTGCTTTAAGCAAGAGAGGGCTTAAAGAAAGACCTCTTGTGTCCAGCCAAATGGGAAAGTGCTCTGTGAGAGCATCTCACATCATCCTAGGGGTGCAGGAGGAGGAGGAAGGGGTGACTAGTTCCCATGCAGCATCAAAAATAGCGGGGCTGGGGGCACAGGCACTGCTGTAGTTACACACATGGAAAGGCATCATGAAAGCCCCATCTAAAGCTCTTTTCCCTTTCAGTCGCTGCTGGTATCTAAACTTTAGCTCACACCTCTGTGGAGAGCGCGCAAGGCTTGACTAACCCAGGGCAGCTCTGTGCTGGTGGGGTCTGCGTGGGCCAGCAGCTGCCAGGGCCCAGACAGCCCCTGACTGTGCCTGGCCTCAGCAGATCTTGGGCCCCGTCTATGTCCCCAGTGCGATATATCTAGCTCTTCTGACTGTATTTTTCTCTGCAGCTTGAAGGATGCAAATGACCTGCCAATCCAGTGTGAAATTTCTCCCCTTGTCTCCTACGGAGGAGAGGTGAGTATTGGCTCTGCAGAGCTCGGGGGGCCCTTGCAGAGGGACTGGGCTGGCAGGGCACACGTGTGAGGGAATAAGCCACAGAAGTGTGACTCTAATTCACTGGGAAGCTTTTTGGGGCGGCGCCCCCCAAGTTGTCAGCACAGGAGAGGAGCAGAGCCACCCGTGTGCAGCTCAGCAGAGCAGATGACATGCAGTGTGTTCCTGATGAGCCACTTCTCATTCCCATAGGGTCTGGAAAAGTACGTGAAGGACCGAGAGTTCCGCACACCTCTGATCATCGATGAGGACGGGATCCACGAGCTGGTGAAGAACGGGATGTAGTGGCAGTGTGGTGCCCAGGCAGGGCTCCCGTGCTGCCAGGAACTCGGACACATGAAGGTTGATAGCTGGGACTAGTAGGGACTGGTCCTGTTTGCTCCGGCCCCGTGCAGAGGAGGATTTAACCCACTCGGTTCTTGGCCTGTTGTATGCTTCTATTTATATTTTAATTTAAAAACCAAACACTATGGATTCCCCTGCCACAAAGCACAGCTGTGGTGTTGCTCTTTGCACTCCAGGCTGTGGGCATTTATTTTTAAACATGTATATAGTAATAGTCCTTGTACATGCAGAGAGAAGATTTTTATGGTACAGGGCTGGGTTTAATCTTGAATTTTTATTTTTCTTAAATCTACACAACTATTTTTTTTTTAATAGGGTCCTTGCCATTGCCCATGTCCTCCCTTTTGGTCATCCTTTGTATATTGCACAACTGGAAGCACCCAATTAAACTCTGAGTCCCTCCTGTTTGTCATCTGGTGGTGTTTGAGTGACAATGACTTTCCACCAAGAGGCTCATGGAGCAGAGAGCTGACTGCATCATGCCAAGTGCAAGGGTTGCTGCCTGGGGTGGCTGCAGACAGCTCCTCTGCTCTGCAGTACTCATTTGGGGTGTTCTGGAGGAAGCAGAGAGTTGCACCTTCTGCAAACAGTGGCAAGCCTTGAGCAGGTAGGGACAGGCAGGTGTGTTGCACTGCTGGCATGCTCAGAGTGAAACCAGCCGGGCACTGAGCCCTCCAGCAGTGCTTGTGCCCTGTATTTTTCCTGGAGGGGCTCTTTGGCGCCTGCAAGAGCCCACTGCCACGGAGTGTGGTGTCCTGATTCCCTCGGGCAGAGCAGCCCTGCTGCCTCCCCTCCTGTTGGGGAAGAAGGGTAGAGCTTGGCCTTGGGTAGGAACTCCTCTCTTGATCTTGATGTGGTCACAGCCTCCCACTTGCCCCATGGCTGCCTGGGGAGGGATTTTCCCTTGCAGGGCTGGGAATGGGACCCAAACCACTCCCTCTGGGGGAAGTCACCACGTCCACCCTGGGTGCAAAGGTGGCTGCTGGGCATCATAGGCTCAGACAAGTATTTGGTTCTCTGGGCGCTGTGCCTGGGCCACCAGGGCTGTGCGGGGTGTCCTGGCTGGCACTGTGCCTGCTGCTGGCTCACTGCAGGCTGGCTGGGCTGTGTGTGGCCGAGGCTTTGGCTTTTTGGCTTTGCGGACCACCAACTTTGCATTAGGTCTGGGGACAGAGCAACGGGGTGCTGGCTGCTGCCAAGTAATTTGAGCACCAATTCCAGGTAGCAGGAGGGGAGCAGAGCAGAGCTGGCTGGTGTTTGTGCTGGTGTGCACGTAGGGCAGCCTGTGCTTCTCCCTGCCAGCTGATCTGGGGCAGCGCATGGGGTGCTGCTCTGACCTGCTCCCTCCCAGCCCGGAGGAAGCTGTGCCCTGCCTCTGTCACCCTGGGCAGGTCACCCTGGGCAGTCCTGGCTCAGCTGGTGCTGCAGCCCCTCTCTGGTGGCAGTGGTGAGGGTCGTCAGTGTCTGCTGTGGGCAGTGGGTGGCTTGTTTGGAGCCTCCAGGCTTGGGAGTATGGCAAAGATGTTGGATTAGGAGCAAGGCTACAGCCCTGGGGCTTTGGGGTGTCTAGTGGGACAGGAAAGCCTTTTTGGGAGTTGCTGGCCTGCTGCCAGGGGTGCTACTTCCATCCCATAGTGTGAGAGTGGAATAAAATACTGCCAAAACAGTCTGGAAAAAAAAATTTGAAAAGTTCTTTAATTGTGGTTTTTGCTGTTACACAAAAATTAGCGTGAGCCCATTATTGTTATTTTCTCCCTGCCGGGTTGTGTAGCCAGTCGCCGCCATGCCAAGCTAGTGCCTGGAAATGATGTCAAGCCCCCAGCTCCGCATGGAGCTCGGGGAGCTGGAGCACTGAGCCCGTGCCCTGTGCCCTGTGCCAGGCAGGTTGGCTTCTGGCCACTGTCCTGGCCATGCGTGCCCATGCAGGAGTCTCAAACCCTGCCCCCAGGGGCCCAGAGAGGGGTAGCCCATGTGGGACCCTCTGGGCCAGCTTTGGGGTCTTGTGTAGTGTCCCCATTGCCCGCATTTTGGGGGTGTCCCACCCGGCCCCACAGTGTAGGGGAAGGGTCTTGGGCACACGTGCCATGCCACAGCCATGGGGCAAGCGTTGGAAAGTGAAACGTTGCCTATTACTTTAAGTTCCCTTGCTGGCCACGGGGACTTTTTTATTTTTTCTATTGCGCTATGAATGGGTTTTGCTGTAAATTACAGCTTTGCACACATTCCCTCGGGCCGAGGAAAATAACCTCTGCCGAAATGCCAGCCCAGATCGCTGACTGGCTCCCCCTCTCCGCTCCCTAATTGAAACCAAATGTGCGAGATGTAGGATTGTGGGATTTCTGGCCGGGTCCCAGGAATCTGCAGAATGTGAGCGAGCTCCCAGAGGCATCTTGCATCAGCCCGGGGAAGTTTGCTCCTTGCCTGGCTCCCCCGGCCAGGGCAAGGGGCGAGGAGCCCACCCGCCCTTGACTGCTGCCCCGCTCTGGTGAGTCGCTCTCGGCTGTGTGGGGAGGTGTTGGACCCTCCTAGGCTTGGGGTTTTGGGGGGATAGGGGTCAAGCGAGCTCCGCGGCAGAGCCCAGGCAGAGGGGCTGCAGTGTGGGTCTGCCTGGGATGGGTCTGGGCAGCAGCAGGGCAGTGTCCTCACTCGGGGAGGTGACAACTGACCCCTTTTTGTCAGTTGACCCCCCAGTGCCAGCGTTTCCCCCTGTGCCTCGTGCCAGGCCGGCGTTTCCTGGTGTCCCGCCTCAGCTCCCGCCTATGTGTCTGTTGGCACAGCTGGCGGCAGTGCTGGTCAGCCAGAGAGGCCTTGCTGTCCCCAGGGTCCTCCAGCCAGGCACCAGGTCACGCTGCCGAGGGGAACACAAGGCCACTGCTCCGGTGCTCGTGAGCATCATGCCCCAGTGCTGGTGCTGGGCACCCACTGGTGGCTTCCCAGCCCCCGGGTGCGTTGGAGCGATGCTGTGGAGCCCTGCTCTGTGGTGGCATGATGCCGTGGCACGGAGCATGGAGCAGGGCTGGGAATTCTCGGCTGGAGGGGAGCACTGCTGGATGCAGCACCCACGGGATGGGTTCCCCGGCCCCTAGCTGTGCTCCTGGCAGGTCTGTGCAGGGCAGCTGGAGCCATGGGGACACGCTGGCTGCTCCTCGCACTCCAGACGGCTGCGATGCCCCAGGCTGAGCTAGCGAGCCCGTGTCTGGGGAGGCGCTTGCTGCTGCAGAAAATGGGGCTGCATCCAGCCCAGAGAAGGTCTAAAATGGCATTTTTGGAAGGGAGGAGGACTACGGGTCCCGGCATGCTGCACTGTGCTCCCGCCAAGGCTGTGCCGGCGGCACGGCATGCTGGGGGCTGTAGTGCCAGCTGGGGCAGGGATCCTGAACCCCCTTATCCCAGCTCCCTTGGGCCAGGGTCACAGGGAGCCTGTCGTTGCTCCAGGACATTCCCTGAGTGCGGCCTTGATGTGTTCCACCCGCCTGCCATATCAGCAGGACGGGAGCCCCAGCCCTGTGTGAGCACAGGGGCTCTGCAGCAGGAGCCCTTGAAGTCCTGGGAGCCTCGTGTCCAGGACCTGGTTTAGTTTTTCCCCCAGTTATTTCCCTTGGTTGTTTTGGTAGAATAAGGAAGGAGGGAAATAAAAAGGGAAAACAAAAAAANAAAAAAAAAAAAAAAAAAAAGCAGCAGCAGAGGGAAACTCAAAGCCCAGGCGAAACCAGGGAGGAGCTCCAAAAACTCTCTGCACTAAAACTTTCCAGTGATTGAAAATTTTCAGCAAACATTTTCAGTCAAAACCTTGCAAAGCCATCCCTTTTGCAGGGCTGGTGGAACAAAACTGATTTCCAGCTGGGCTGCCAATAGTGCCCGTGTGTTTGACCGTGTGTCCTTTAGCCCCCAGCCTTGTGGCCTGAGTCACTGTCCCCACACCGTCCCCCAGCCCCACTCCCCTGAGGAGCCATGAGCACTTCCCAATGGCTATGTGGGGATAATTTTCCTATATTGGACTAAATGTAAATGCATTCCCTGCAGGAGATTACAGCATCTGGTATCCTGATGCTTAGAGTTTGCTCAGCCTGAAAGAATAGTGGGGAAAAAATATCCCTGGATATTTTTTGGAATGCAGAAGGAAATTAAGATTTTAATGTTGGGGGGAACTGGCCATCATCAAATGCAGGAACCTCCTGTGTGTGCCTCTTGGCAATACAGCTGGAATTCCCAGTTGCAGCTGAGTTAGTTGCAACTAACTACAGTTTCCCAGCTGGGAATAGGGGGAAAAAAACCCCAACCATATATGTGTTTTTCAAAGAAAAAAAAATTAGAAAAAAGGGGGAGGGGGGGAACCATCCCAAGTGCAGGTGTTTACTTGTGCCTCCTGCAGAGCTTGTTTGGCAGAGTCCCCCAGGAATCCAGCAAGGTGCTGTGGGGTGCACAGATCCTCTAGCAGAGTGCAGGTGGCAGCTCCTGGGGTTTTGCTCTCCCCTTGGATGCTGGTGGGGCCACAGCAAGGCCCAGTCTTGATCCTGCCATGCCAAACCCCAGCTTTGGCAGTGACCAGGGCCATATCCAGCACCTCCCAGCTGGCTTTGTGGGATGTGGGCATGTGATATGTAGCAGCTGGTTTGGGTGGATTGGGCTTTTCTTTTGGTGGTGGGGACACGGCAGTGGGGCGATGCAGGGACACAACCAGGCATTCACCTGCAGGGTCAGCAGTGCTGGGCTGGTTCAAGGATGTGCCAGCCAGGACAGACATCCCTGGTGCAGTGGGCTTGGCTGGGGTTTACCCCAGTAGCCAGGCCCCATTTGGCCAGGAGCTGTGGTCCCTTCAACCCCCAGGTTAGTAGGTTGTTCTCTCAAAGGTTGATGTGCGTTTAAACTAGATTAAAACAGCCTTTTTTAATAGAAAGAGAACTAATCGCATCTGATGCTGGTGTGAAGTGTCCTCTTGGCAAATAAGGGGAGCTCGGGGAGCCTGGGGCAGGGCTGGTGACGTTTAGGGGTGTCCCTGGTGCATCCCCCAGCACGGTGCTGAGCCCCATGGTGGTTACCCAGAGGTGTGTGGGCATAGTGGGAGCTGCTCGGGCTCTGGGGGCTCCTGGCAGCTGAGGGCTGGCTGGAGCCGAGGCGATGGCTGTGGTGACAGCCCTGGCACAAGGGCAGGCACATCCTGGGGAGTCGCCCTTGCGCCGTGGGCTGACCCCTCCGAGGACCCCCGGCAGCACCGGCCCTGTTTCTCCCCGTGCTGCGGGCCGAGCCCCATTCCCAGGACCCCCCGGTCCCCTCCAGCCCCATCCCACGCTCCCCTCGAGGCAGCGGGCGCAAGCTGGCTCCCACAGCCTCTGTCACACCTTTGTGTGTCACACGTGTCCCTGGCATCCGCTCTGCCACGGGGAGCCGTCACAGTGAATGCGCTGTAAATCTCGGGTGATTATCTGCTCTCCTCTCTCCGGAGCCAGCAGGCAGGGAAACCGCTCCAGCACCCTGCTATTACTGTCTTATTGTTGTGCAACTTCTTCCCTTCAAAGGCGGCCGAGGGTGGGCGGCCCAGGCAGAGCCTCTGTGCCCTGCGGTGCAGGCAGCCAGCGCTGGCCCAGGGCAGAGCGCTGGCCCAGGGCAGAGCGCTGGCCCAGGGCAGAGCGCTGGCCCAGGGCAGAGCGCTGGCCCAGGGCAGAGCGCTGGCCCAGGGCAGAGCGCTGGCCCAGGGCAGAGCGCTGGCCCAGGGCAGAGCGCTGGCCCAGGGCAGAGCGCTGGCCCAGGGCAGAGCGCAGGGAGCTTCCCGCGGGTCCTGCGGCCGTTCCACGTGGATGTGGCACACCATGGCTCCCAGGGGTGGTGGCCGGCATCCCTGTGGCCGCCACCGCAGAGCTGAGGTCCGCGGCTCTGTTCCTCCTCCGAGGCTGAGGGGGGGACACGGGGTCTCGTGCAGGGGAAGTGCTCCCATGCTCAGCCGGCTGCCCCAAGCGGGGCTGCTGTTTGCCCACTCCTCGGCTGCCCCAGCGTGATGAGCCCTGGCTCTGTCTCCACAGGACTGCGGACATGCCGGCCACCCCCAGACCGGCCCTGCTGCCCCTGCTGCCCCTGCTGCTGCTGCATATCCCACAGGCTGCGAGAGCCCAGGTCAACCCCGGTAAGTGAGACAGGGACCAGGTGGCTGCAGGTGCCATAATTTCATTTCCCTGGTCTCTGCTCCTGCCAGATGGCCAAGTTTGGGCTCGAGTAATCTCCATCATCTCTGGGGCTTTCCCAGCTCTGGGAGCAGAGTGTGACGGCCCCCAAAGCCTACACCTCACTTGGGCACCTGCAGTGACCGGCAGAGCTCCTTCCGTGTGCCACGGGCGCTGTGCTGCCGCTGGCAGCTGGTGGGGTGCTGGACATGGCAAAGCACTACGGCCAGAGCCCTGGGCTCTGAGTGGGGCCCTTCCCCTGGGGGCTCACTGAGGCTGGAGGCTGCCAGGTGCCAGGGTGTTGTTTTCTGTGCTGGGCTGTGCCTTCTCTGGAGGTTTTGCAGCAAACCAAGGCTGGCTTTAGGGAAGTGGCTTGACTGGGTGCCTGGCTTCTCCTCAGAAACCACAACACTGCACTGGCCGGCAGCAGAAGTGTGTTTAGATGGCTGTTCCTGCAGGGCTCAGCCCCATCCTGTGCTGCAGGGATGGACAGAGCCCAGGTTTTCCCAGGGTTTCCCTGGGGTTTCCCCAGGGAGTCCCTGTAACAAGTCCCTTCAAAGGCTTCTTCCATCCGTGGGAGGAGTTAGCTGGGTCTTCCCCAGAGGTTGCATGGTGCTTACTTGGGGAGGCAATCCTGCTTCTCCTGCAGATGTCTATGGCTGGCAGAATTGGATTTGCATTGCCAGGGCTGTTATTACCAAGACAAAAAAACTAGGCTGGCTCCTTGCTTGGCAAGAATTAAATGGGAATTCAGTGGGAGCTGTGCTCTGCAGAGCATCATGAGTGGGAGAGCAGGGGACAAGAAGAGACGCTCCCACTGTGCCACTGCTCGTGATGCGCTCATCCCCCTGCCTGACATAGGATGTGGTCCTGGTGTGAGGTGTCCCGGGGGTGGTGGCACAATGGGATGTGAGTTCTTTGCCGGTGCAGTGCCAGGCGAGCCAGGGTAAGAGGTGGCCCAGGCACAGTGTCCTGCCTGGTGCTTGCCACCTCAGTGCGGGTGTTTGCTCGGGGTGGTATGTGGAGGGAGCGCGGTGGGCTGGAGCCGGCAGCCAGACAGTAAACATGGCAAAACAAGCCGCCCTTTCAGCAGTGCTCTTGGCAGCCAGGCGTGAAAAAATAACTCCTGTGAAGCAGCAAGGATGCGGTGCTGAGGGAGTCGGCTGCCACTCGGGGGTGCAGCCCGCCTGCCACCCCGGGTACTTTTCCACTCGCAGCCAGGCTGGGAGCAGGGCTGCTTATGGGAGCTGAGGGGTCAGCAGGGAGGACGAGTGCCTCTCTTTGGCACACTTACTTGTTCCCCCAGGCAGGGACAGGGAGCAGCGGGGCAGCATGGCACAGTTGCTGTCAGTGAGGTTTCTGGGCAAGTGACCTCCGGACTGAGCCCTCTGGAGCATGGGGACAGCAGTGCCAGCTCAGAGGCTGTCAACCACAGCCAAGATCCCTGGGGACAGGGCCCGGTGTGCCCGTCAGCCCTTGGAGCGCCGCCTCCTCTTCTTCCCCCTTCCCTTCGAGCTGGGCTGGCACGTGCTTCTGGCCAGAGGCTCCATTTGACTGGGAAGGTGCCTGCTTTGGCAGGACTGTCCCGTCCTTGCTTTGTCCTCTCTCTGCAACCCAGAGGGATGGAGAGTGCTGCCCTGGGGCTGCAGTGCCCAGGGCACAGTGTATGTGGCCCAGCCCAGGCCATTTTCAGCTGGGCTGGGGAGCCAAGGAGGGGTTCCCTCCTGCTCAGCGCCCTGGCGGTCTCATTGCAGCGGTGTGTCGGTACCCCTTGGGAATGTCGGGTGGGCACATCCCTGACGAGGACATCTCAGCCTCCAGCCACTGGTCTGACTCCACGGCTGCCAAGTACGGACGGTGAGTGTGGGCACCTTCCTCCAACAGCCACGGCAGGGCTGGGCTGGCATGGAGGGACAAGGGGGACATAGGGCTGGCCTCGGCCACCTGCAAACAGCTTCTCCACTGTGGGCTCGCAGGCTGGACTCGGAGGGTGGCGATGGAGCCTGGTGCCCCAAGACGGCCGTGGAGCCAAATGACCTGAAGGAGTTCCTGCAGATTGAACTGCACGCCCTGCACTTCATCACGCTGGTGGGCACCCAGGGACGCCACGCCAAGGGCCACGGCAATGAGTTTGCCCCCATGTATAAAATAAACTACAGCCGGGATGGCAGCCGCTGGATCTCTTGGAGGAACCGGCATGGGAAGCAGGTGAGGAGGCGGGTGAGGGCTGCATTTGATAGTGGGTGAGCAGGCTCCTCCTGCCTATCCCCACTGTGCTCCTCTTTCTCCAGGTGCTGGATGGAAACACCAACACCTACGACATCGTCCTCAAGGACCTGGAGCCGCCCCTTATTGCCCGCTTTGTGCGCTTCATCCCTGTCACTGACCACTCCATGAGCGTCTGCCTGCGCGTGGAGCTGTATGGCTGTGTCTGGCTGGGTGGGTGATCCGGTCCTGTGCCTGCCCCCGTGTCCCCAGCGCCCACCTGGGGTGCTGGCCATCCCAGTGGGAGCTGTCTGTCCTGCAGCACTGGGGATTGGCGGGGTGACCACGCACTCACCCTTCCCTCCCTGCAGATGGGCTGGTGTCCTACAATGCACCAGTCGGGCAGCAGCTCATCCTTCCCGGGGGCACCGTCATCTACCTGAACGACTCGGTGTACGATGGGGCCTTTGGGTACAGGTGAGGACTGGGTGCCATGTGGGCAGCAGGAGAGGGGGCTGTTTCTTCCCTGCATTGTCAGGCCGATGTGCTGATCCTCAGCAGAGCAAATGCTTGTGGTGTCCTTGAGGTGGGGGACATGGCCAGCCTGGGGAGGCTGCACATCATGAGGGGGACAGTGTGATGGGGAAAGCAGCCCCAGCCCTCCTCTTGGACTTGCTCTAGCTGCACCACATGTTCAGCACCCCACAGCCTTTTCCACAGAGAGCATCAAGAACAAAATGCCCCCCAGAGCGTCCCAGCGCCTGTGAGGAGCTGCTGGGCAGTGCTGGGTGGTGGCAGGTTAGTGGGGTTGACGAGACTCACGCTCCTTCTGTCCCCTTGCACGTGCCAGCATGACAGAGGGCCTGGGCCAGCTGACGGATGGGGTGTCGGGGCTAGACGACTTCACGCAAACCCACGAGTACCACGTCTGGCCGGGCTACGACTACGTGGGCTGGCGCAACGAGAGCACGGCTGGCGGCTACGTGGAGATCACCTTCGAGTTCGACCGCATCAGGAACTTCACTGCCATGAAGGTCCACACCCCCCTGCCCTGTCACCTGTCCCCGTGCCCCTCGGTGGCCGTGCTGACGGGCTGCCCCACAGGTCCACTGCAACAACATGTTCGCCAAAGGGGTGAAGATCTTCAAGGAGGTGCAGTGCTACTTCCGCGCCGACGCCAGCGAGTGGGAGCCCAGCGCCGTCTCCTCGGTGCTGGTGCTGGACGATGTGAACCCCAGCGCCCGTTTCGTCACCGTGCCCCTGCTCCACCGCATGGCCAGTGCCATCAAGTGCCAGTACTACTTCGCTGACACCTGGATGATGTTCAGCGAGATCACCTTCCAGTCAGGTACCTGTTGCCATGAGCCTTGTGGGGACCAGGCCCCCCTGGGTGGGGGGCTCAAGGAGAGAGTGGGGCTGTGGGGCACCCACACCCCCAACCCTGATGTTCTCTTCTCCCTGGCCAGACGCAGCCATGTACAACAACTCGGTGCCCCCTGCCGAGGCACCCATGGTCCCCACCACTTATGGTAAGGCAAGGGAAGCATGTCACCCTGTGCTGGGTGGGGGGCTGTTCCCCATCCCATGGAGGAAAGGGGCAGGGGTCTCCCCACGCCCCACTGTGACTAGCTCTTGCTGTCCCCTTCTCCGGCCAGACCCCACACTCAAGGTAGACGACAGCAACACACGCATCCTGATCGGGTGCCTGGTGGCCATCATCTTCATCCTGGTGGCCATCATTGTCATCATACTGTGGCGGCAGTTCTGGCAGAAGATGCTGGAGAAGGTGGGCAAGCATGGTGTGGCTGGTGAGGTGCCCTAGGGCAGGGGCTCATTCTGGGCACGTTCTTCTGGGAGCTCAGCATGGAGAAAACAGACCCCATGCAAGGGCTGATGCTCCCTTCCCTCTTCAGAAAGGTTGTGCTTTGCACCCATCTCCCAAGCAAAGGGACTTAGCTGAGCAGGGTGGTGGCTTTGGGACTTGCCTGTTTGTCCATGCCTCTGTCCTGAAGCTGATCTGGGGAAGAGGAGCCTGGCTATGGAGGGTTCTCACCACAGGCACCACCTAACCAAGGTCACTCACAGAAGTGGTGAAGCCAAACCCTTCCCCATAGAGGCAGACAAGAGAAGGGGGGAACATGAGGACAAACCCAGGTGGGTGTTGTGGCCTGGGGACAAGGCACTAGAGAGGAGGTTTGGGCACATCCTTGGTACCATGGAACACAAGAGACCCCATCCCGTCCACGTTGTGGGGAACCCCACCTCTCTCCTCCCTTGCCCCGCTGTCACAGGCATCACGGAGGATGCTGGATGATGAAATGACCGTCAGCCTCTCCCTGCCCAGCGAATCCAGCATGTTCAACCACAACCGCTCCTCCTCATCCAGCGAGCAGGAGTCCAGCTCCACCTACGATCGCATCTTCCCCCTGGGACCCGACTACCAGGAGCCCTCCCGCCTGATCCGCAAGCTGCCCGAGTTCACCTCGGGGGAGGAGGACACAGGTGAGAGCCAGGACACCCCGCATGTTCAGAGCCGTCTACCATGCCTGAGCCTGCTGCAGTCCCCTCTCCCCAGCCCCAGATTTTGGCCATTCTCCAAACATTTTGTCACAGAGGGGAGAGGCCGCACAAGCCTCTATGTACCCCACACAAAGGTCACACAAAGGCTGTCACTGAGAGCCATTGCCAGCATCCACTGCCAGACTAAGTTGTGTCCCACTGTCACCCTTGGGATACTCTGGCACCTCTTCCTCTGTGATCTGGAGGTCAGGCATTGATCTCTGCTTGTCTAGTGCTCAGGTTGGTGTGTTTGCCATTGCTGGGGAAGGAGTGGAGCAGCCCGCGATGCCTGCAGGAATGCAGCCCTGTGGGGCAGTGTGGGGGCTCTGGGGAGGGCAGGGACGGAGTGTGAGCGCCCTCCAGGGAGCAGAGGGTGCAGGGCAGGACACCCACGGCAGGGCTGGCCCCGCTGTGTCCCCCCAGGCTGCAGTGGCCCCGCGAAGCCATCCCAGGTCAGCGTCCCCGAGGGTGTTCCGCACTACGCCGAGGCCGACATTGTGAACCTGCAGGGTGTGACAGGCGGCAACACCTACTCAGTGCCAGCCCTCACCATGGACCTGCTCTCCGGCAAGGATGTGGCTGTCGAGGAGTTCCCCAGGAAGCTGCTGACCTTCAAGGAGAAGCTGGGGGAAGGCCAGTTTGGGGAGGTGAGCAGGAACTGGGCCTGCCCCGAGCAGGGCTCAGGCAAAGCTCTTCCCCGTTCGCAGGGGTGGTGGAGGACTGGCTGTGAGCTGAGGTAATGGCTGCCCTTTGGTCCCCCAGGTTCACCTCTGTGAAGTGGAGGGGATGGAGAAGTTCACGGGGAAGGACTTTGCCCTGGAGGGCTTGGATGGCAGCTCCGACCGCCCCGTGCTGGTGGCTGTGAAGATGCTGCGGGCAGATGCCAACAAGAATGCCAGGTAGGGGCTGAGGGGTGCACACAGCCCAGCACTGCCCCCCATGCAGAGCCTCACCAGCAGAGCTGGGATGCTTGGAAAGCATCTCCTGTCTCCATCAGCTGTATGCTCAGTGCAGCTGCAAGGACCACACATCTGAGCTCTCTGGGGATTCTGGGCTGTCACATGTCAGGATCCTTGGTCCTAACCAGCTCCCCAGTGCCTGTTTACCTGCCAAGCCCACCCTGCAACTCGCATTCCCTAGTCTCACGGGAGGGGTCCCACAGGAAGCTTGGGCGGGTGGGTGGCACTCTCGGCCAGTCTGTGCACACCACCATGCCCCTCTGGGTCTGTCTATCCGATCCGTGTGGTTTCTGTTCCGGAAAGGAATGATTTTCTGAAGGAAATCAAGATCATGTCGCGGCTGAAGGACCCCAACATCATCCGGCTGCTGGCGGTGTGCATCACAGACGACCCCCTGTGCATGATCACCGAGTACATGGAGAATGGGGACCTCAACCAGTTCCTGTCCCGCCAGCAGGCAGGCGGCTCCCCCACCAGCCACGCACCCACTGTCAGGTAGGGTTGCCCAGGATAACAGGGGCTTGGAGCCATGCATCTTCCTCCCTCCCTCCCTTCCTCCCCCCCACCCTCCCTTCCTTCCTTCCCTTCTTCCTTCCATCCTTCCTTCCTTCCTGGTTCTCATCCCTCTCTTGTGCCCCCGACAGTGACCTGCGGTTCATGGCCACCCAGATCGCCTCAGGCATGAAGTACCTCTCATCCCTCAACTTTGTGCACCGAGACCTGGCCACACGCAACTGCCTGGTGGGGAAGCGCTACACCATCAAGATAGCTGACTTTGGGATGAGCAGGAACCTCTACAGCGGGGACTACTACCGCATCCAGGGCCGGGCAGTGCTCCCCATCCGCTGGATGTCCTGGGAGAGCATCCTGCTGGTACACGGGGGCTGGGGTCCTCTGGCAGGCACTGACACAGCTCTGGGGATGCTCAGTGCCTTGTTTCCTGGGGCTGCAGAAGGGATGGGGAGGTCTCTGCTCTCTGCAGCCCAGGTTTGGGGTGAAGCATGGGGAGAGCGGGAGTGGTAGCAGCTTTTCAAGACAGGCTGGGGGGACTATGGTGATTTTTGATGTCCCACTGCAGGGCATCCTTTAAGCGGGATGCTTGGCACTTTATCCTGGCCATGGTCAGACCTGGAAGAGGGAGCGGTGTTGGTTTTTACCTTCACAGGGAGCTGGGTCCTTGGCAAGCCCCAGCTCTCAGAGCAGTCACTGCCAGCCAGACCTGGAGCTCGCCAGGCCCTGGCCCCAGGCAGAGAGCAGGTCTGTGGGGCCAAGCACCCCTCTGGCACCAGATCTGGATGCTGAAGCATCCAGAATGAGGCCTTGATCCCTGAGCACCTACAGCTTCTGGAGCAGGATGGAGTGAGGCCCATGCCTGACATGACTCTGCTCCCTCTGGCCAGGGCAAGTTCACAACAGCCAGTGATGTGTGGGCGTTTGGTGTGACGCTGTGGGAGACCTTCACACTCTGCCGAGAGCAGCCCTACTCCCAGATGTCCGACGAGCAGGTCATCGAAAACACTGGCGAGTTCTTCCGGGACCAGGGCCGGCAGGTGGGGACGGGACGGGACAGGGACAGGACGGGACGGGACAGGACAAGAGGGGCAGTGGTGTGCATGGGACATCAGGGACCTGGGAGGAGACTTTAAGGTGGCCAGATAGGGAGCTTGTCTGTGAGGCAGTTATGGGACAGGAGCTCCTCCGGGAAGGAATCCTGGTGAAGGGCCCATCATGGCAAACCCTGCACTTTACACAGCCCAAAGCACTGCTTGCTCACTGACCCCACTTCAGTCTTTAGGGTCTGGGGGACAGAAGCAGGTGTCCCCAGCCACCTCACTGTGCCATCTGGGGGTTGCCTTGCTCCTGGGCACACAGCAGCACAGTCCCCTGCCCTGGGGCACGGAGACATGGGGCACCCTGAGAAATGGGGCTCTCCAGGAGCAGTTTGCACACTGGTTTCTGTGGCAGTAACTCTCCCTTTGCCATTTTTGCCTTTTGTTTTGCAGACCTACCTTCCCCAGCCTGCGCTGTGCCCTGACTCAGTCTATAAGCTAATGCTCAGCTGCTGGAGACGGGACACTAAAGACCGTCCCTCCTTCCAAGACATCCATCGCCTTCTCCAGGAGTCAGCTAGTGAAGAATGACCCTTGGCTCCTGCCCATCCTGGTCCCCATCCTTCCCTGTCCCCAGAGGAGCCCCATATGCAAACCGAAGCCACTTCACTCGGACTTAGCCATAAACCCCGAGCAGCTGCTCTTGTTCTCATTGTACAGTGAAGCCTCAGAGGAGACCCCCAAGGACAGCAAAAAGCCATGGATGGGCGGCTCAGACCTCCCTCTTCCTTGCAGACCTGAGCCCAGGAGCAGCGCGGGCTGGGATGAGGGTTATTTATTGACGCAGCATATCCTTGGTGACAAGGACCAGGACAGAGCGGCTTCTCTTCCTCGACTGGAGGGCAGGAACTTCAGCTGACCTTTCTCCGTGAGGAAGCTCAGCCCACACGCAGGGCAGGCGCCTGGGGAAGGGATGTGTGCGGCTGTGTGCCCACTGGAGCCGGGACAGAGTGGCAGCCACCACCTGCTCGAGGAGGAGCTGCCACTGGGTGTCAGTGGGCTGTGCAATTGCAGGGTGAAAACAGACTCCACGGACATTTCCATGCCACAGGGAGAGAGAGGAAGCGCCCTCCCTGCTGGCCAGCCCCAGCTGCACAGGGAGAAGACCGAAGGCACTCCCAGCACCTCACCCAGCTGCTGGAGTGGGCATCTAGGGAGGAGCGGGCATCCTGTGCCGAGGGGACGTTCCCTCACCAACCACAGCCATTCCAGGGCAGCTCAACTGCCCATGAAATGCGTTTTGGATGCCCCATGGGTGATGCATGGCAGCTGGCAGCAGGATGCTAGCACCTTTCACTTCCATGGGGAAATCTCGAGGTCCTCCTCCCCCAAGGTTAACCCACATCTTCATCTGCCACGAGAGGAATGCACGTAGCAGAGTTTCATTGGCAGCTGCCTGATACCCATGCCTGCAACAGCCCACGGGCATGGAGCAGGGCACTCCAGCTCTCCCTGGCTCTCAGTCTGGGATCACAGTCCGGCTGAAGCACCTGAGCTGGACTCTGCCACCCTGAGCATCCCACAGCCGTCTGTCCTCCCAGATTCTGGCAGCATCATGAGCAAACTGGGCAGGTGCCAAAGCCATGTGCCACGAGGAGCCCTGGCAGGTTACCTACCATGCCCCAAAATTGGACCCTCCTGCGGCTGCTCAGGAGGAACTTTGGACTTCGAGGGTACATGAACCCCTCCATACTTTCGTACGCATTAGTTCAGCACCACCAGTCGCGCGTGGCACAGTTCCCAGTACCCCTTGCTAAGGCATGTATATATTCAGTAGATGCACCTATATGTAGGGGCAAACCCGCTGAAGAGACACTTGGTACGAGAACCTGGTTCCATGGTTTCCTTGTGGCACTTCTGCAGGCAGCTCGGCTCACCTCTCCCGTGGGCTCCCCCGGGGCTGGGGGGCTCTGGAGCTGCACTGTGTGCCTGGGATGTGGTGTGGGATCACAGGTAACAGCCTAGGAGTTGGAGCAAGGATGAGCAGGAGGCCAGCTGGCTGACCCACACCAGCTGTCCATCCCAAGGGTGGGAGGGACAGTGCTCTGAGGGTCGGCATCCATGTCAGGACATGTCCACCAGCAGGACTAGGGCAGGACAGTGGGTCTGCGAGAGGGGAGGGCAGGGATGGTGGGCTGTGCCCTGCAGAGACAGAGGCTGGCTGGTCTCCCGTGTGGTCCTGCTGGCTGTGATAGAGGATGTCTCGTCCCTGCTGAGTGTGTCTAAGACCAGGACGGGCTTTGTTCACGTCACGGCACTGGTACCCCTCTGCCTGTCCCCTCGGATGCCCTCTCCGTGCTCAGGGTGCGATGTGGCCCATCCCAGCCCCGCCTCAGCACGCTGGGAACACTGGGGCCGGTAGGGGGGCACATCTGCAGCTCCCGGGGCCTGGGCACCCGGCACGATCTGCACGGCCCCGCATTCACCAACACATTGGGCTGTCTGCAGGGCAGCCGTGTGGGGCCGTGCTCCACATCCCCTGCTCCAGCTGGGACCCCGCCAGGAGCAGGGCTGCACCTGAGGTCTCCCGTTGGGCCCTGCGCGCCCAGACCTCCCTGCCACGGCGGCACCAGGAAACGGGGACCCGGTGGGCATTTCTGCTGGGCTGCAAAACGGTCCCCTGTGGCGAGGGATGGGAGGGCTGAGCAGAGCGGCAGTGCGGGACACAACGGGCTCCTCTTGGCCGGCAAGGGGAACAGGGAAAGGAAGGGGAAGGGGAAGGAAGAGGAAGGGGAAAGGGAAGGAAAGGGAAAGGGCAAGGAAAGGGAAAATGAAAGCAGGGTAAGGCAGCAGACATCCCCGAGTACCTCGGCGGAGGGGGCGGCCCCTGCGCGAAATGGGCGAGACCAGAACGATGTGGGCGTGTCCAGCACCATGTGGGCGTGGTCTTTGAGCCGGGGCGTGCCCCGCACGCGCAGGGGGCGTGGCCAGAAGGGGCCTGTCCGATGTAGCCCCGCCCCCCTCACTCGGCTCACCGTCACGCCACCGGCGGCGCTGGCCCCGCCCCCCTGCTGCGCGCCCATTGGTCGGCGGGCCGGGCGGGGCGGGGCCCGGGCGCGCGCAGCGCTTATAGCGCGGGGGGCTGGCGGGCGGGG
>VZRR01012727.1:23461-42515 GCA_013398015.1 Oreocharis arfaki
AGGGCTCTCTCTGACAGCGTCCCGTTGCAGCGGCGTGGGGCTCGCGCTGTGCCAGCGGCTGCTGAAGGAGGATGGCCGCATCCACCTCTGCATCGCCTGCCGTGACGTGCAGAAGAGCGAAGCCACGCGGGACCTCATCCTGGCCACCCACCCCGCCGCCCAGGTCTCCACCGTGGAAGTGGACCTGGGCAGCCTGGCCTCCATCCTGCGGGCCGCCCGTGAGCTCCGCTGCAGGTATGGGATCTCCACACCGTCAGACACCCCCCCTGCCCGCGCTCCGCCTCACTGGACACCCCTCTCCAACCCCTACTCCTGTGCTCTTCTCCACGCAGGTTTCAGCGCCTGGACTTTGTCTTCCTCAACGCTGGGATCATGCCCAACCCGCACGTGAACTTCAAGGCTCTCTGGCATGGTCTCCTCACCGGGTAGGAGATGCTGCCAAGGGTTCCAGCTCCCCGCTTGTGGGAAGCACGGGGTGCTGGCATTGCCAAGATGTGCCCTTGGGTCCAGTGCTGAAGAGCCTATCTCCCTTCCTGGTGTGAGATAGAGCACATCCCTGTGGGATGCACGGTCTTGTGTGGGGTGGGTTTGCCGACTGAGTAAAACCCACTCTGATCCCAGGTGTGAGGCCCGCTGGGTGCAAGGGGAGGGCAAGAGGTCACCCAAAGCCTGCAGCCCCTGGCACCGCGTGAGAAATGCTGCTGTGTTGAAGTTTGCTCATACTGGGTCTCCTTACTGTTGTTCTGACGCCAGTGTAGGTTTTTCTAGTTGTTCATAGCCGTGGCTCACAGTATCTTGTGAAGCTGAGGGTGTTGGTATAAGCATCGTTATTCTATAAGCAACACGGGGAGGCCGAGCTGGGGAGCACAGTGACTTGTGTCAGCTCTGATAGAAGTGTTGGGGTGTTGAGCACTGATGCCAGACTGGTTTCCTTGCCTGTGTTAGGTATGGCCCAAGGGCTTAGTTCCATGCTGGAGCTTGATTACGTTATCTGAGCGTGAAATTAAGGAATGAGATGTTTTTAACAGTGCTTTACCGTGGGAGAGTGAAGGAAGGGACAAGTCTTCTCTGGTCCAGTCAGTATTTGGACACTTGCAAATAAGGGACCTGGGATACTCTCTAAACTTTTCCCATCTATTTTTTTCATGGCTTGATATTGCCCTTGAAGGTGAAACTCTGTGGAGCCTGGGGGGAGGGGGGGGGCGTGTTTCCAAAGGGCTGGAGTGGTAGATTTCTGCTGGCAGTGTTCTCCACTAACTCCCATCCTTGGCTTCCAGGAAGGTGCTTCACATGCTGACCACTGCAGAAGGCATCATGACCCAGACGGACAGGCTGAATGGAGATGGACTTCAGGAGGTGTTTGCTACCAACCTCTTTGGACACTTTATCCTGGTGAGGCTTCATATGAAGATTGAACCCTCAGTCTGATGTTTGATGTGGGTAGGGATGGGTCTGGGCAGTGCAGATGAATCAGTTCTCACAGATTCAGATGCTGCAGCCTGACAGATAAAGAATGATAGGGCCAAGGCCTTGAGATTTGTTTAAATAGCAATAAATGGTGACTTTTGTAAGAGTTAATATAACTTTGAGATTACTCTAGTGAGCCAGCAGATAGAGGTAAATCATATGTAGTTCTCCATCCAGGGTAAATACTAAGGCTTGGCTGTATTAAATTCTGAGGTGCTCAACTGAGCTCTCCACGAGAATGACAGGTGCTTGTACGGGTGTCTGCTTTTGGCTAGCCTAGGAAAAGCTGGCTGAGAAAGCTGAGAGAAGCTCACAGCCTGTAAATACTGTAAAGTTATGCCCTAAGACTGGGAAATTGCTGTGTTAGGTAACTTAGCAATTCTTTTTCAGGTTCGTCAACTTCAGTCTCTGCTCTGCGGTAATGAGAAGCCCTCACGACTCATCTGGACCTCCTCCAGCAATGCCAGGGAGTCTGCCTTCAGCCTCTCTGACTATCAGCATGCCAGGGGGCAGGAATCATACAGTTCCTCTAAATATGCTACTGACCTGACAAGTGTGGTTCTGAACAGGAAATTTAATACCCAGGTGATGATGGGGTTTGTGTTTCTGAAGAAACCTAATGAGCTGCTAATGTTTGTAATTATCATTACATTGTTGTTACCTAGTTGCATTCATTCACTCATAGCAATCTGGTGCGTTCCTTAATGCACAGGTAAGGACTAAACATGGCTGAGGTTGAGCTGGTGGTGTAGGGGGTGGAGAATCTGCCAGAGAGATGGCCAGATTCTGGGGTTCTTGCCAGAAAAACTTCCCAAACCAGGAGACTTCAGGAACAACCCCTACCTTGCAAGTTCTGTCTCTTTAGACCCAAGAATTAGTGTTAAAAGAGCAAAGAGCCTCTGCTTTTTACAGGTGTCCCAGGGCTGCTCTGGCAGTGCTGCCTGCAAGCACTGGAGGTGCAGGCTCTGCTAATGGCTCTGTGCTGCTGCTCAGGTTTGTCACACTGAGGTGTACAAGCCACCTGCCCTCTCTGTCCTGGGGGACTGATGGATTTTCTTGGCAGCTGCAGCCTTGGTCCAGCAGTAGCAGTTGTGCCGTTCTCAGACGCTTCAGGACAAAATGGTTTAGTCCTAAAAGGCTGAGCTCTTATCTCTTAAAGCGGTCGCGTTTGGTCTGAGTGGGCTGTAATTTGTGGGATATCTGCGGTGGCTGCTGAGCTGCATGGAGATTGCACCAGGAGGCTGCATTTTCTGTCCTGTGGGTTTGTAGTGGGCATGGATTTGACACAAACGTTTCCAGTTTGGACCTCTTAGAAATCACTACATCTCATTGTTCTCTGCCCTGATACTTAGTGGAATACTACTGTCTGATGTCCATACACACCCTCTCTTGCTGAGGAGCACTGGGAGGAAAGGAGTGTGACCCATTCTTTTAACTGTGGTATAATTGCACACTGGCTTGATTTTTCTCTCTGTAGGGTCTATATTCCAGTGTTGTTTGTCCTGGGCTCGTTATGACCAACATGACCTACAGAATTCTGCCCGTTTTTCTGTGGAAGCTGCTAATGCCCATCATGTGGTTGGTGAGTGGTTCTCCTGCCTGGTTTTGGGCTGTGACACTTCACTGCAAGCGATGTGCAGCACACTTCTGACTCCTTGCCACCTGTGCTGGTATAGAGTTCTTCCTTCTGTCGGGCTGGGCAGGCTGGACCCTCTGCAAACGTTCCCTCTCTCATCCTGGGGCCCTGATTTACAAGCTGAGTTTGGAGGTTTGGTGCTGGACACTGTGCATAGGGGCAGGGTTCAGCCCTGTTGGCACAGCAGTGTTTGTCAAGGCTCCATGTGGAAGGTTTGCCAGTTCTGCTTGGGCTTGTGAAACACCCTTAGTTTGCTGGCAGCAGAGCTCGGGACTTGACCCCTGTGCTTTGAAATGCTGTTCATTTCTAGAACTGCCTGTTTTTTTGGTGGTGTTCTTTCCATTCCTCTAGAAGGCAGTGTTGTATTTTTCTTTTCAACCCTATGGAAAGCAAAGCCTCCTGCTCTCTATTGCTTCTTCCCCTGCTTCCCCAAAAGTTTCCTTGCCTTTCTTCCTCTGGCCTTCAGCTTTCCAGGTTCACTGCAGTTCTGTCCTTGAAGGCTGCCTGCTCTGAGCCTTGATGCTCTTGCTGCAAGAGTGGCCTCTCATCTTTAGCTGCCCCAGTTGCAGTAGCTGATCCAGATGGATCACGTTTCTCCTGGCAGCAGAGAGGCAATGCCTTCTCAGTTGTCCTCAAAGCTGGCAGTCCTGCAGATCCCCTCTGCTTCCTGCCATTCCTGCCCTTGAGACCATTCCAGAAGAGGCACCTGCAAGGTGTGTGTGGCTCCTGCGTTGGGGTGAACTCTGTGTGGGAACATGGAGTGACACTTGCTGACTTCCTGGGGGCCTCTCCAGAAGGCAGTTTGTGGTGATAAAGGGGATGCTTTAGTCAGTGTGCAGTGTTACCTATTGACCACTTTGAGAAGCATTTGTACTTCTGGTAGATTATCTGGAGTGTTTGGGCTGCTCAGGACTTGCCAGCAAACCTTGGGCCATGATACAGATTCTGTCATGTCCTTTTTCCCCTCAGATCCGGTTTTTTGCCAAAACTTATACTCTGACACCCTATAATGGAGCAGAAGCTCACGTAAGTAGTTCACTACATGATTTTAATATTCCTTCCTTCTGGGTAGCTCTTCTGGGGTCTTGTGGCTTGAGCAAAGAGCCTCTCAGCAAGGCTGGTGGGTGGGTGCTGTGTTTGACCCCCGAGTACCATACAGCAGTGAGTGTGGGGCACCAGCTGTCCCCAGGGCTGGTCTGCCACGTGGTGCTCTATGACCCTCATCTGGTACCCGTAAAATAAATGGTTTTGGGAGAACATCTCGGTCAGGGAGAACATCTTTGTGCTGCTCTTCCTAGGTGTGGCTGTTCAAACAGAAGCCGGAATACCTGGATTCTCTTGTCAAATACCACAGCTGTACTTCTGGACTGGGGAAATGCTACGTGGAGCCTCGAAAGGTGAATGGAGAGAGAGCTTCCTGCTGCAGGGGGCTTGGCTGGGGTCTGTCATCTGCTTTGCATGAGAGGGTTGGTGCCAAGGCTGTCCTGTGGAAGGAAGATGCTTGTTGAAAGCTGAGCAGCAGGGAGGGATGTGGGGTTATCTGCAGTGTTTCCTAGAGTAACTCGTGGCTTAGGCTGGAGTCTGGAAGATAATGGATATGATGATTAGAACAGGTTAAGTGTGTAATGATGCTTCCCTAAAACATGTTCTGGCGTATGCCCTGGTGACAGATGTCTTTAGCTGGCTCTTTGTGAAGGTGGAAGCTCTGGAAACGCACCCTGCTTATCCCCAGAGCTGCCCTCAGTGTCTGCCCTGGCTGCCACCAAGGTGATGGTCTCACAGTGCTGCTCTCCTTGTCTTCTAGATGGATGTGGATGAAGACATTGCTGAGAAATTTTACCAGAAGCTGTTGGAACTGGAGGAGCAGACTCTAGAGAAATACCGTGATCTCTTAGATTAAGTAAAGCCAGTCTCGGTGGGGTAGAGTCTTGTATCAGTAACATGGGATTTCTTCATTCTGGTGCTACTTGTCTTGCCAGCTGTTCTGCAGGCACAGGGCTTCAGACACAATCTTCCTTCTCAACAGAAGGTGAACAGTTCCTGAAAATGGAAGTGTGAAAACTGAAGAGAAATACTTAGACCTTTTGCTATGGGATTTTTCTTTTGGCATAAAACTGGAGACCTTGAGTAGGCAGAGTCTGTCTTAACACAGTTGCAAAGCAGTGTCTTGCAAAAGCATGACTGACTGTGCACGGTTCAGGAGCAGCCTCAAAACCTGTGGTTTCTTTCTGGCTCAGTGCAGTAAAGGCAGCAGTCTGGGGTGCTGCCCTGCATCTTGGCTCTGCTGGTGTTTGTAGATGGCTCAAACACACCACCTGTGGCTGATTCTGACTACTTGAAGGCTCACCTGCAGCAGAGCTGCTCTTACACTTGTTCACCAAAGCTGGGGCTGGCTGTGCAGACCTGCTCAACAAGATTGAACCTTACTGGCAGGCAGGGTCTGCACAGCAGCTGAAACCAAGCTCCTGGAGAGCTGGCCTGAGAAGCACACACCTGCCTCAACTGTGAGAACAGATGCCTTGCTGTCCCCGGGGTACGGGCACTTAAGGGTTTTAACCATGACTGGCTGGAAAGGATGATGTTAACCTGGACTCAGGGCCAGTCTGCTCTGTTTGGAGCAAGAGTGAGAGGTTACCATGTTGTTTTATCTGTTTAACTCTTTTTATATCAATCTATTGTACCAACTATTCTTCTTGTTGTTTAGCTGGGGACCTTCACCAAATACCTGCCACCAAGTAACTTCAAGTTCTGTAATGAATAAATGACTTCAAATAACTTGTCCTTGATGCAGTGGTGTTTTTACTCCAATATCCATCTACTTTTGACTTGGAGGGCTGGAAGGAAGTTTTGTTTGTTGCCTTGTGCTATAAACCTGTGCATAGCTGGCAAGTGTGGAGTGTCTCCTCTCTGCCACAGGAGAGCTGTTAAACACCTTTCTGGCTTACTTCTTTAGTCAAGGAAAGACATGAGTGATTCCTGAAGACTTCAGTGTGGTTTTGTGTGCTGAGCACCTGTGGGAAGTCTGAGACTATTTCCCAGCCTTGGGCTCTTGGGAGATGGCTGGTGCTTGCTCACCCTGCTGTGTCACATAATTACTGGTTTAATGCTCCCTGGTAAGGGAGCCCAAGTGCTTCCCTGGGGCTGGCAGGGGTCAGGTGAGGTTAGAGGAAGGCTGTGCTACATGCCCAGGCTCGTGCCTCCTGCCAGGCTGCCCAGAGAGAGGGGTGGCTCAGGGGTCTGAATAGAAAACCTGCACAGAGCTGGCAGCCAGGAGCATCCAGGCTTTTCATGGAGTTGCCTTGCAGGGATACAGATTTAAAGAATCTTGCTTTTATTGTCTAACTTCCCACCCTCCACTGGTTTTGAGCAGAGCAGAGGGGCACTGCCAGCAGGGTGGTACCAGCAGTAGAGGTGTGCCAGTCTTGAGTTTGGGCTGAGGAGACCCTCCCAGCTCAGCCTTGTGTGAAGACCTGGGCCACCAGCACTAGTGGATAGGAATGTACGTGGTTTTGGCCTGGTGCTAGAACAGAGTGGGGAGCTGGCCAGCGTGGGGTGGTGCTTCCCTCAGCCGTGGCTGTAGCTGTTCAGAGTTGTGAAGCAGATTGGGCTGTGCTTGTGTGGATGTTTATTTAAATGCAATAATGCTGGTCCCAGCACCAGATCTGGTTTCTCTGGCTTTGTTCAGCTGTGTCCTAAAACACCCTGGGACCAAACCCCTCTGTTTCCAGTGGAGTGCCTTCCCTTCTCCACAGGGAAGGAGTCACTAGTGGCTAGTTGTTCTCTTCAGGTTGGGGCACTTGATCCCCACAGCATCCTGCAGCAGCACTTGGCTCCTTGTTCTGGAGGGTGATGAAGCACATTGTCGTGGCTGGTTTTAGATTATCATCTTGGGCTTTGCTGTGCTCCTGCCCTGGGCTGTACTAGGTAACACAGCCTCCACCTTTAGGATTCCCCACCTACCCCAAATCCAGAGGAACTCAGTCATTCCTTATCCCAGCCTCATTCTCCCTCTGAGCTGAGATAAATGAAACAGCAAGTGTTACTCAAAATGGTCTGACACAATGCTTCTGAGCTGAGTGCAACTTAGTGGGAAATATTCCAAGCTGATCACCTGTATTGCCCTGTGCCAGGCTTAGGATTTGAATGCAGTGAGGTCTGGAGATCCTAGAAGGTATAGCTTTGAATAATCTAGCATACTTAAGAAAAATAAATGTTTCCTGATACATGAGTTTGGTTGTTCTGTTGTTGGTTTGTTTTTTTCTTAAAGCTTGGACAGAAGGGACAAATTTCTAGGATGGGCAGAGGTTGATGACCAGAGGTAGGACCTTTTAGGGTTTATCTCAGGTTTGTGCTTGTAGGATGAAGTTGGACATTTATCAGGAAAAGTGGGGATGGGATGGGACAAGTACTTTTTGCCTCTGGGGCATGCAGTGTCTGATGAGGGGAGAGGATGTGTGACCAGTCTTGATCCATGATGTTGATGTCAATAAAGCTATGAACGTGCTTCTGGTTCATCTTAAAGGTCTCTGTAGCTTCCCCTTGAGGATTTCTGGCTCAGGGTTAGAGAAGATGTGTTTTTCTGTCCTACCGTGAGCTCAGCCTGCTGCATGGTTTAGTTTCCCCTCGGATGCTGTGATGGTACCTAGTGCAGTGAGATGTGTGTTGCTTCCTGGAAGATGCACGAGTGGGATTCAGGAGTTGTGAGGGATCAGCTGCAGCATGTGGTTGTGCCTGGTGTGGATGCAAAGTGGCCTCTGGAGGCGTCGAGCTCGGCTGCCTGTTCAGAGCCACACGAAGAAGGAACAAAAGGTGCTAAATCACAAGCTGAGCCCTGGAGAGTTGAACACCCCGACAAGATGGGATAAAGCTTGTGGCTTCCCACGAGTTTGGTGCTGCATGGAGCTGGAGAGGCACAGCCAGCCCGGGTATCTCCAGAGGAATGCTCTTCAGCTGGAGGAGGTGCTCCAGTGTTCTATGGCACTTGTCACAGGTCCCTGCTTCTCTGTAGGGGTTCCTGCCTGCTTTTGTGACTCCAGGCATCACTGTCTATGCCTTTCTGTAGAAAAAGATTTGGCTGTGCTCAACCTCACCTTCTGCGCCTCTCCTCCCTGTGGTGAGGAGCTGGATATCTTTGCACCCAAAGGATGGGACTGTTCTGTGGGATGGGAACCATAACCACCTCCAAAATTTTGTCTTTTGTCTTGAAAGCACAGTGGGACCTGGAGCCTTGAAACAGGGACTGCCCAAATGGCAGGGGCTGGCTCAGTTGTTGGCTGCTCCCAAGGGTGCTGTGCCACCTGGTTTGGCTGCCCACCACCCAGCTGGCTGTGAAAAGAACCGGCCAGTGCTCTGGACCTGCCGGTCTGCAGAAGGATGGCTCCCCATGCCCTGCTCCTGGCTAGCCGACACCTGTGCATGGAGCTTAATCCCCCAGCTAATCCCTTTCAGCTGGACCTGAGTCCTTCGTGCAATGAAAAGAGGTCCTGCCCTGAGCCAGGGGCCCTGTGGTGCAGGGCGGTGGGAAATTCCACCTGGGATAGGGGAAGACCTGGCAGCAGCAGCCGTGAATCACTGCCGATACAGGAGCTTGCTCTTTGTGATCCTCAGATATGGAGCTTTCCAGAAAACCTCCAGGGCAGGTCTTGAGTGTGAAAACTTGTTGTGGTTGCTCTATGAAAGCCGGCACAATCAGCTGTGTGATCTGATATCTCATGACCGTGCCTCATCCTGAGCCACTGGTTTTTCACCTCTGTGGGCAGACATGTTGCCTTGCTCCAAACACAGCCTGAGTTCTCCACTGCTCTTCAGCTCAGCTGGCTTTCAGCTATGTAGGGCATGGATAACAGCAGGGTGGGTGGGAACTGAGCCCTGGCCAAGGGAGGAGAAAGCTTGAGAGCGGTGTGTCAGCTGAAATCCCATGGCTGGGTGACCTTTGCCTCTCCAGGAGGGGAAGGGAATGGATGGAAGAGAACAACAAGGACCGGCACATCCCTGTAAACAGGTGGATGTAACACAGCCCGCTTGTTTGGAAAGATCCAGGCTTAGTGGATGGCAGCTTTGATGTTGAAAGTCTTGGAGGGGAGTTGCGCAGAGTGGGGAGGGATGTAGCTCTGAAGAGCTGGGTGAGAAACGGAGAGCAGAAACCCCTCTGAGAGTGTTCCTGCAGCATGACCTGTCTGGCTGGCAGGGAAGAGCCAAGAGGGACCTAGATCTGGGTGGGGCTTGCTGAGAATGAGCAAACGGTATAGCCCTGAAAAGTTTTTGGCTGTGAGGAAGAGCTTGCACCTCCAGCCAGCCCTACTCCAGGGGCTGGTGGCCTGAAGGCTGATCCAGGCAGCTCAGGGGTATGTCCAGGTGAGTTCTGACGTCTCCAGGCATGAACACCCCACAGTCCCTCCCAGGCCCTGTCCCAGGGCTGCTCCCATACACCGCCCCATTTTGCAGCTTCCCAGGGGAGAGGGAGGCTGAAGGGTGCAGGGTTGGAGGCTGGGGGCAGAGGTGTGCCACATGGCCAAGGAAATGGGAAAGCCCAAAGAGAGCCAAGACTCTCTTGGGGGACCTCCTCTCCCAGGGTCAGGGAGGATTGTCAGTGTAGCTTTGAAAAACAGGGAGCTGTGCCCAGAGGAGAAATCTCAAAGAGAACTGGCAGATGAATTCAGGAACAACTCGTGAGAAGAATCAGGGTGAGTGGTAAATTCTTTGTTAAGCTCATCAGTCGATGCTCCTGTGTATGAGCAAAGCCTGGAGAGGCTATGATGCTGTAATTAACATTTCTGGCACCAGTGCTCAGTGAGAGGGCCCTGGAAAGGCTGCCCTGGCAGAGACCTTCTGCAGATGCAAGAGTTTGTATCAAACCAAAGTGCTAGCAGGGGAGACAACAGGGCAGGCAGGTGACATTCACCTTGAGGCAGAGCAGCCGAGCTGCTCGCTGGGCATTCACTTGTCCCTTAAAGCTGCCTCAAGCACAGCAAACAGGAGTGTGGCTGGGCACCCAGCCTGGGCTCAGGCTGTGCAAGGCAGCACAGATGCTGAACGTGTATGTAGGACCCTCTTTGGTGGAGGAGAAGCTACGAAAGACAAAGATGACCTCAGGGTGCACCATGGAGGCACAGCTCCAGACTTGCTGTGTTTCTGTCTGTCTCAGCAGAAGCTTTGGTCAGTTCAGTTGGGCTCAGTGTGAGTTGTGTCCTTTGAAAGCTCCATGAGTCACGGTGGCTGGCATCCCTCAGGGCAGCACATGGCAGGTGAGGCAATATTTCACGTCTTTGTCATCTGAGCAGAAGGTGGCTCTTTCTTGGTGAGCCAGCAAAAGCCAAACTGGCTGAGATGGTTCGGATAAGCCACTTCCCAGCAGCAGCGAGTGGAGGCTGGAGGGATGCAGCTCTGTCCGGGCTAGCCTATGGAGCACTGGGACTTGTGTGCATGGCCTCCAGGTACCAGGGGTTTATTAATGGCCTTGAAGTGCAGTAGCACCACTCAGAGCGGAGCAGATCCTCGCACTGCCTACCCACACTCTGCCTGTCAGCAGCTGCCACAGCTCGGGGTTCGGGAGGGCTGCATCACATCCCTGCCTTGAATTCCTTGGATACCTTTTGGCAGGTCATGGCTTCCTTGGCTTTGGGCAGCCCTTGGGTTGACTCAGGCTCCTCCTGCTGTGCCAAGCTTATGATAGGCATTTTGTCTGGAGAGGGACGTGTTGTCTCTTGGGCCTGGGCTGCGTGGATGGGAGCAGGCAGAACGATGTCAGAGGTACGACTCAGGTGCACGTGATGGCAGAAGTGTCGGAGGACAGAAGGGCTGGAGGCCAGCTGTGAGGATGGCTCCTCCTCTGGGCTCGCTGCCAGGCAGTGGCAGAGGTCAGGGTCAGTGAAGTCAGGGAGAGGAGCCCACAGCAGGCACATTGCCTCATGTTTAGGCTGGGAGCACCAGATCAAGGTCAGAGAAGTTGGAATGGCAGGAGCAATTGGCAGCTTGGGCATGGCTCTGTACACAGGCAGTGGGTCACGCCTGCAGGTGTTTTGTTATGGACTCACTGGAGGGTTGATGACATGGGCTCTGGAAGCCCCTGGTCAAGGATGTCCCTCCTGGAGCAGGACTAGCCAAAGCATTAATAATCCACCTCTCGGTTCCCTGCAGGGCCACATGGTGCTGGCCATGTCCTTGGGTTCTCCTGCTCTCCTTCCGTGCCCTGAGCCATGAGGCTTTTGGATCCAGGGGTGCCATGTGCTGGCCTTGTGCACCTGAGGTAAGAGGTGCATCCTCTTACCCAAACATCTGCTGTAGGGTGAGCTGTCTCCAAGAGGGACAGTGTGTGGGGTTAGTGCAGCACCGGGGTGCTCAGACATGGGGACATCCATGATGGAGCTCCTGCTCTGCACAGGGTGGGTGTGCTGGCACAGGCCCTGTCCCACAGAGAGGCTTTGGGGGACCCTTCTGCCACGTGCAGGGGGACAAGAAGTCCTGCTGGGACTGAACCTTTGCCTTTCTGAAATCCAGGCATGGGGCCAATGAATCACCCAGCAGCAGGACAGCCCAGCAGGCAGCTCTCGCTGGGTGCAGCCACCTCAGCCTCATGGGCACCAGTGGCTTCCTCCCACCCATGTGGTGATGGCCCTTGGCATTTCCATCATCAGCAAAGCCCTTCCGGTGCTCCTGGTGTCCCAGGCACAGTGTTTAATGAGGAGGGACAATGAGGGTAGGACATTGCTGCAGGAAATGGTGCTCCTCCATGAGCACGGTCATTCTCTTACCGTGGATTTTGAGAGCTGTGTCCAGCCTCTGCTCTCCTCTCTTTTCCCAAACTCGAGGACAATGCTGTTGGGGTGTAGAGCAGTGGAGCTGGCAAGGATATAGGGAAGAAGGGTGACCATGCAGTCAGGGTGGTGGGGGTAGAAGCTGGTGGTGTGGCAGTGTCCTCACAAACACCTCTTGGGCCCCCAAAAGCCCCCAGGATCTGCAGTGAGGTGTGGGCACTGACCACGGTGGAGTGATCTGCTGCTGGTATCCCTGGGCAAACAGAGAGCATATTGGAACAGGTTTCACAGAATCATGGAATATCCTGAGTTGGAAGGGACCCACAAGGACCACCAAAGCACACCTCCTGGCCCTGCACAGGACACCCCAAGAATCACACCATGTGCCTGAGAGCATTGTCCAAATGCTTCTGAAACTCTGGCAGGCATGACCACTTCCTTGGGGAGCCTGTTCCAATGCCTGACAGCTCCCTGGGTGAAGAGCCTTCTCCTAATATCCAGCCTAAACCTCGCTGGACACAGCTTCTTGCTGTTCCCTTGGGTGCTATCGCTGGTCACCAGAGACAAGAGATTTGTGCCTGCCCTTCTGCTTCCCCTTGTGAGGAAGCTGTAGACCGCTATGAGATCTCCCCTCAGTCTCCTCTTCTCCAGGCTGATCAAGCCAAGTGACCTCCCCGCTCCTTGTACGGCTTCACCTGCAGGCCCTTCACTGTCCTGGTAGCTCTCCCTTGGGCACTAACAGGACCCCGAGGTGACGCTGGGCAGGTCTGGTGACGCTGGCACCGGTGCCATCTCCGGAAGTTCTGCCCAGGGCACCTCACTGGCAGGTGCTGCTGGTATGTGGCGTGTGCTGGAGAAACCTGTCCCAGCATACCCCACTCGTCTGATCAGCTTCCCTGAATGCTGCTGCTCAGGCTGGCGCTCGCAGCTCGCCGCCGGAGGAGCTGAGCTCACTCATTCCCGAGGTATTGACAGTCAATACTGTCAGTTGTGACACCTCTCTGTCAGGGAGAGGTCGTGTTTTTATCAGGCCTTGCTAATCCCTATTTTCTCCCCACCTTTTTCCCTGCCCATGCATCCCTCAGTGAGGTGTTCAGCAGTGATTTGACTGCTGTGGGACAAAGGTCGGCTTTCCTGATGCTTATCAAAGCACAGCTGTGTGAGCTGTGGGTCCAACCATGGTGTCCTGGACACCTCAAAACTGCTGCTTGGAGCAGGACAGGCTGTCCTGGATCTGGCCCATGGTCACTTTACCAGCAGTGCTCAATGTTGACCCCCAGCAGCCTCTGCAGGGGCTGACTGGGGGGCTCAGGCTCTACCTGGGTCTCCCTGAACAGTCCCCTGACCTCTCAGGTCCATAGTTCAGCTCAGGAGTGAGCAGAGCAGAGTAATGACAAGAGGGACATCCCAAGGTGGGTGCCAACACAGCTGGGAGTCATGTGGGTCAGCCAGGCTGGTTTCCCTGGAGTCAAAAGGGAACTGAAGCCAACCTGTCCTCAGAGCCTCACTTTTGTCCAAGTTGGAGGTTTCTCCAGAAACTTCTAATGTAGTTTTCTGTCTGGGAGATTGAAACAGAGGGTTTTGCTTCCTTGCTTTGTCCTTGAGCAGTTCCATGCCTACCCCAAGGCCCTGCTTCCCCTTGAGGGCCCTTCTTGTCCCCTGCCCTGTCTTGGCAGGGCTGCTGTGAGCGCAGCTGGGCCAGCGTGGAGACAGGGGAGCGTGGAGGGGGTCCAGGGAGGTGGGAAGGTGTGTGGGCAGGGTGCTCCAGTCAGGGCTGCGTGGCAACATTGCTGTCCTTCTGCACCAGCACGGTAAATCGTGGCTTTTGTCTAAAACCCACTCATTTTGTCCTGAAAGTTCATCATGAGAGGTGCTGCTTTTTGTGACTGTGTGAGGTGCCAGTGCCAGCTTGTGCAATGTGCAGATGGGTGCTGCTGCAACCGCCATGCCAAGGGCGGTGTGGGCACACACCTGCAGCGCCTGGGCATGACACTTCCCAGCGGTGAACGCTCTGCACACCCCTTCCTGCCACAGCCTCCCACTGAAGGGTGGGATGTGCAGACGTGAGAGGGGCAGGGGGACACGCTGACCCTTCCCAAACGGCCCAGAATGGAGAGGCAGCTCCTATCCTTGCGTGCCCGAGCGCTGATGCAGCAGCCCCAGCAGTGTGTGGGTGTGCTGGAAGCGTGCTGGTGAGGCAGGGCACTGATGTTGGCTGAGTGGCCTCAAAACCCAGGGACTGTTTTGCACAGCCCCACGCAGCAGAGAGGGCACGTGCCTGGCGGGGTGGGATGTATGTGCTCAAGAGCTGTATTTTGAAACACAGCGAGGCAGAACCTCACCTTGATCACAGGGGCCAAGATTAATTACAGTGTGAAGTGGGGATGGGTACGCTCAGCTGGCATCTCAGGGAGGCTGGGTGGAATAGCTGCATCCCTGAAGGTGCTGGCAATGAGTTAGGGGTCAGAGGGATGGACACACCCTTACATTACCCACTGGATTTCTTTGTCATCTTCTGTGCTGTTCAAACCAAGACTAATAGCCAGACCTGTTTTCCTGGCTGTGCCATGCATGGGGTAGCCATGGGGCAGGGGTTTTCATGGATGAAGAGAAACCTACTCTGTGGGTACCAGTGCCGGTACAGGACAGACTCCCTTGATGTGTAGGAAAGCCCAGATGAGTCCCAAAAGTCTCTGGTGGGAAAACGTCAGGCCCCAGCACCTGTCTCTGTTTGGTGAATGGCAACAGGAAGCCAGGAATTTCAGCATAATATCATTATAAGGCAGAACTTGTATGAAGTCCCACTTCCTTCATACTACAGTAATCTGTCCTGAGCTTTGTGATCAGTGCCTGTGCAGCTCAGCTTAGTGCAAATTCTCCTAAACCCAGCTCTAAGCTGCCCTCATGAGCTCGGGGAGCCCGGGGCTCATCCCAGCCAGCTAACCCTTTTGACACAGCGCAACTCGCATGGCCTGCTCCTGCTTTCAAAAACCATCCTTGGAAAGTTCTGCTTTTAGGACATATTTTTAAATAATTTTTTTTATTCTGGCTTGGACAGGCCTCCTCTACCTGCCCAGGTATTCTGACAGAGGAATGCTGAAGGGTCAGGCTTGGGGCAGTTGTGCCTCCTGCTCCCGTGGACAACCCCAGAATGGTTTCCGGAGCATGTGCTGCTCACCCAGGTATCATTTGACTCACAGACGTAAACACAAGTCTCACTGCTGAGGTCAGGAGGGAAACCTCTCAAATTGCTGTGCAACTCAGGGTCACGTCATGAGTTTTCCTGCCTAATTAATTCGTTCTATGGGATGGATTTCCTCCTTCAGCGGATGGACGTAGGAGGGAGCTTCTTTCACCCTGGGCACCTGCAGCAAACCTGTGTGGTGAAGCTGTTGCACGAGGCACTGGCACTGCTTGCTGTGGCCCCTGCCAGGCTGTGTGGCCTCCTGCCATCCCAGCCACATGTTGTGCCAGATGAGTGGCAGCTGCGGAGTCCACCTCTCACTTCACACGCTCACCTATCTCAGCCAGCCCTTGGCAGCTAGAGAAGTGTTGCCCTCAGGAGCCCTGGCTGCTGCTGGCAGCTGTAGAGCCCAGGAACATGGTGATAAATTCCACCAGCCTCTCTCTACATGTGACCTCTGGAAGGCACAGAGACCAGCTCATAGTGTCTTGCAGAATCCAGCGTGGGAATACAGACCACACCTGCTTTGGTCTCTCTCAGCAGGATGTGGTGCTGACACCCAAGGCCACGGAACCAAAACCCATATGAGCTGAGGCCACAGGGAGATTCTGGGAAGAGCTCCAGCATGTACCAGGAGTGTGCAAGGATCAACCACAGCCTCTAGCTCATCTCTGGGCCAGATAACAAGGAAGATGATGTGTCCCATCCATGTCGTGCTAGGGACCTCTCAACTTTTGACCCTAAGTTAGCTGATGTGTGTCCTTTTGGACTGGCAGGAGTGCCTGACAAGCCAGAGGCTTGGTCTGCCGTGCAGAGCCAGCCTGGGGAAAATGGGGTGACAGGGACCTCATGCAGTTCAACACAGGAAAGGGTAGAGTCCTGCACCGGGGCAGGAACAGCCCCCACACCAGCATGTGCTGGGCCACCCAGCTGGAAAGCAACCTGGCAGAGAAGGCCCTGAGGGTGCTGGTAGGGAACAAGCTGAACAGGAGCCAGGAACACACCTTGGCAGGGAAGAAGGCGAATGGTGTCCTGGGTGCAATTAGGTGAGGGCTGATGGCAGGCACGGAGGGGATCCTTCCCCTCTGCTCAACGCTGCTGGACCCACACCTGGGGCACTGCATCCAGTGCGGGGCTGCCCAGCAACAGGAGAGGCACTGGAGAGCTTCCAGTGCGGGGCCACTGCGATGGCGAAGACCCTGGAGCGTCTCTCCTGCGAGGAAAGGCCGGGCGCGCTGGGGCTCGTCCCGCCTGGAGGAGGCTCGGGGGGTCGCGGGCAGCCCAGCACGGCTCTCTGGCCGCGGTAGGAAGCGTTTTAATTGCGAGGAGCCGCAGCCCCGAGCGCCCGNTGCCGGGCACCCCGCCGGGCCCGCCCCGGGAACCCGCCCCCAGCCCCCGCATCCCTCGGCAGCGGTCCTCAGGCGAGGCAGGTCACCAGAGACCCCAGCTGTCCCCAAAGGGCAGGATGTGCCGCCGCCCGTGCTGTCCCTCTGTCCCGCCGATCTCCGCACGCCCTGGCATCGCAGGGAATGGCTCCCCGCATCCAGGGCCGGGGGCATCCCGGACCTCAAGCCTCCCACCGCCACAGCCGTGGCCTGGTTTGACCCCCAGTGCCTCCCTGCTGCAGGGCCCCGCACAAGGCTCTGCCCTCGCAGGGGCCCAGACAAGCACAGAGAGGTAAGGCACCAAGGACATGCTTTCAGGGGACAGGTTTTTGCACTCACGGCTCCAGGGACAGACATGCTCATTGCCTGTCTAGGGACTGTTAAATTCGCTTTTCACCAGACTTGCTGATGTTTTTTCTTGTAGCACTTTGAAGAGCACTGAGCACCTGCATCCTCGGACAGCCATGGCTTTGCTCGAGCCCAGTCACATAGAATGGGGTCTGGCATGGGGATACTGGGGCCTCCTGCTCAGGCCAAACTTTGGGCCAGCCTCCATCAGCAATACAGAAAAGCCAGAACCACACCTTCTTGCTCTGCTGTCCTTCTCAAATCTGTGGATTTTTCTTGTTTTTTTCTTGAAGGAGGAATGTTCAGACTCTAGAGATTACTGCTGTGAACTCCGAGTGCTTTTCTGTTTCTCTCATTGCCCCCAAATGACAAGGCTTAAACCCACCTTTAACCCAAACTGAATACCACCAGAAATGCTTTCTTCCCCTTAGAAAGAAAAGAAATCAACAAGGGTTGTCAGTAACATATGAAATCCTTCCTTTTAATTTTGAAATACTGTGGTTGATTTGTTTTCCTTCTGTTTTTCCAGCCTTTGAAAGCGATCATTAGGGAAAGGCCTCCATAGTTTTAGGTGCTGTTTGCTGTGGCAGCTCTCAGGGTTGGTCTCACTGCCAGCCCTGGCAGTGCCATGACTGCACGGGGTCTGGTCCTCTGGGCCAGCTGGGCATGGGCTGGGGGCTCCAAAAGCCCTGGTCTGGCAGCTTCAGGACAGCCTGTGCTGACAGATGGAGTAGCTGCCCTCAGGGAAGTTGAGCCATGGAAACAGAAGTGAAGGAGCCAGTGCTCAAGGGACCTATTATCCTTGAGAGAGGCTGCTGGGGGGAGGCTTTTAGAAATGCCTTTTGCCTCCCACTGTTCTCCAGTTGCCCAAAGGTTGGCTGTCCTTCTCCTCCCAGCCTTCCTGGCTGCTTCCCCTCCTGCTCTGTTCTGCTCAGCCTTGCTGCAGTGACCCACACGGCCCTGCCCCCTTCTCCACAGGCTTCCCTTCCCAGTGAGGCCAGCGGAGAGGGAGGCACAGCGCCATCCCACACGAATCCTGAGGTCAGCATCTTCTGCCATCCCCTGTACCACAGCCGTTTCCTCTCTCACACAAGATGTTTTCTTTGTGTCTGGCGGCTCCATCCCCCCAGAGTGACTGTGGGAGAGAGTGGTGGGATGGAGGAGCTGGAGTCCCCCTAAGGAGGGTGCTTGGTCCCAGGGCTGCAGGCACCAGGTTTGGGGTGGTTTGGGGACACGTGTGCGTTAGGAACCGGGGGTGCTTGGCTTGTGCACAGCCTTGCTTCAGCAAGGGCTTATGTGGCCTCTCGTGCCACTTGCTGTGTGTGTGACTTCTGCCTGGGACCCGTGGGCATGTTCTGAGGAAAATGTGAGCCTGTGCCACAGCTGGGGCATGGTTCTGGCCTGCGTTGGTGCGTTTTTAGGGGCATCTCAGGCTTCCTTCTGTGTCAGTGAGGCCCAGCCATCGGCACAGTGGTGCAGACACCTCCGCAGCGGAAGATGCTGTGCCTGTGCTTTCCCTGGGAACAGCGTGTCCAGAACATTTCCGTTTGGCAGGAGGTGCAGAAGGATACAGGACTGCCAGAGCGCGGCCGCTTCCCCACGGCGTCAGCCTGAATTTCAGTGAGCACACAGAGGTCTGCACTCATGGCTGGGAGCCTGCCCTGGAATACGCTGCTTGCGTGACCCCAGCGTGTGCAGCGTGACTGAGAGCCACGGCGTGCCGTCCCATGCCATCGGGGACACTTTCCTGTCACCCAAAGGATGAAGGGTGAGAGACAGGCTGTTCCTAGAGATGGAAAAGGAGCCAGACAGGCTGTAAGGATGGCTCTGCGTCCGCCCCCAGCTCCTTGGCACACGGAGGGGTGGGATGCACAGGTTGGCCGGGTGCTGACGGGCAGTGCGGGCCCTCTGGGGAGGTGGCCGGCGGCTCCCCAGAGCAGCCCCCCGTGCGGGGGCTCCCCGCAGCTTGCTCCGGGCGGGCGATGCCCTAGTGCCCCGCAGAGCCTGAGCGGCGGGCTGGGGCCGCGGGGAGCCCCCGTCGCAGGTGGGAAGCACCGCCCGGAGCGGCCCCGGCCCCGCCCCGCCGCCCGCTCGGCCCCGCCCGGGGCTCGTCTCGCCGCCGAAGGGGAAAGGACGGGAGAGGAGCGGAGGGAGGATCGGAGGGTCGGAGGGAGGACCGGGAGGGACGGCAAGAGGAGGAGCGGGGCGGGAGCCCGGGCCGGCCCCGCCCGCCCCGCCGCTCCGCACCTGAGCGAGCAGCGGCGGCTCCGCGCCGGCCCCG
>VZRR01012727.1:42713-148718 GCA_013398015.1 Oreocharis arfaki
TGGGTGTACACTCTCGGCGGTGCTGGGTGATGCTGTGCACACTCTTGGTGATGCTGGGTGTACACTCTCGGTGGGGCTGGGTGATGCTGTGCACACTCTGGGTGATGCTGGCTGATGCTATGCACTCACCCAGCTGAGCACTGGAGGAAGTTTATCACCCGGGGCGCAGTGAAATCGCTGAAGCCCATCTGGGAGCACTTCACAGACTCCATCGTGTCATTTTTCTGGGGGGACTCGGATAAAGGGGAAATCCTTGAGAGGAGAATTGGTGGAGCCTCTTTGTGTGCCGAGGGGAGGGATCCAGGCTCTTTCCCTGCCAGTGGGATGCGGTGGAGGTTTCTGTTAGATTTGGCTGATCAGGCTGTGTGTTATTATCTGCCCTCGGAAACGGCTAACGCAGAGACTATTGGAAACGTACCGCCAAAGTTATTTTTGTGCTTGGGCTTTCAGAAGCGCTGTCTGCAAATCTCTGTAAAGGAAATTCCTGGCATTGTATAGGGCTAATCAGAAATACTGCTTCACCACCAGGTTACGCTGCTTATAGGGTGGCTTTCAGTCACTCTTCCAATGTACCCTTACCCTGCTGGCCTGTGTAAAACAGTCTTGCTCTGGGTAGCAGGTGACTTATTTGCTCTTTTGGATACCGAGCATTAAAAGAAAGCAGGATAGGGTTCGTATTTCAAATTGTTGCATTTAAAATTTAATTTTTTTATTCTGCACACAGTGGAATAAAAAATACCCTGTGTGAGGAACCCAGTTTTTATTCCCCTGGTAGGCAGCAACCAGCTCTGCGCTCTCTAGAAAGCTCCTTGGCTGGCAGGTTCTGGAAAAGCTGGCCAGTTTCCTCGAGGTTCAGGGTATTCAGAGTGTCCTTGTTTGGACCTTGAGCTCTGGGCTGTGCTTGTCCCTGGCTGTGCAGGCAGAGGACTGCAGGTTTGCTAACTGCTGGTGACCTGTGCTCAGCTGTTAGGTGACTACGACAAGGTGAAGGCGGTGTCCGAAGGCTCCGACTGCCGCTGCAAATGCCTGGTCAGACCCCTGGGCCGCGGTGCCTGCCAGAGGATTAACGAAGGCGCTTTCAGAGCCGAGGATTTTTACACGGTGGAAACCATCACGTCAGGACCCAGCTGCAAGTGTGCGTGCGTGGCCCCCCCCTCGGCCCTCAACCCTTGCGAGGGCGACTTCAGGCTGAAGAAGCTGCGGGAGGCAGACAGCAGCGACCTGAAGGTAGGAGAGCAGCTTGAGCTCTTGGCACTTTGGGGACAAGGAGATCTTCTGAAGCCTTTTATTTCTGAGCTTTTTCTAAAAAAACCCTGTATTTCCTAACTTTTTTTCCCTAAACCATCTCCTAGTTACATTTATATCTGCATGTTTGATATAAAAATCGAGCTCGGCTTAAGGGATTGAATCGAGCAGCTGCAGTGGATGATTCACTCGATTCATCCCGTGCTGCCCAGGGTCCACTGTGGCTTTCTGTGCTGAGAGCCCATTAGGGACTGGGCTGCTCCCTGCCCTTTGTCCAGCTCCAAATGTCCCTGGAGGACAGCTCTGCTCTGCTCAGCAGCTGCCAGGTCTTTCTTCTGTTGCAGAGAGGGACTCCCAAGGACCCACGCAAAAAAGCTGTTTTGGCTTCCATGGGCCAAAAGCTGCTGATGCGTCAGCGTGAGGGTGTGATGCACAGCTGGCTGATGGCAGGATGGATTTGTTGTTTTAAATGCTGACACTTCTCTACGATTTAGTATTTTATCTCTCTAGTAATAGATACCTCTTTTCCAAACGTGACAGTGTTTGTTCTAAGCACTCCTGACTTTTACTGGATGCTGGTGTAGCAGCTGGCAGCAGGCCCTGCTGGGTTTTCCAGTTTGCTACCAGTGTAGGGCAGCAGGAAGTGCCACAGTCCAGGGAGCCCCTGGAGCAGAAGGTTGAGCGCTGGTGGCACTGGTGCCCCCAGATCCCTCTCGGGTGGGAAGGCAGGCGGCATGCGAGGCGCTGTGGGGCAGCTGCCACCGAGGCCACCACGATGGGCTTGTTCTAATTAATTTGGAGCTTGACAATGTGTTTCATCTTGTCCGACTGCAGACAGTTAGCAGCTTCTTGTCCAAGCGCCCCTGCAGCTAGGGAAGATAAACAGACACAGGCAGACAATCCATCATTCCAGGGGAGGAGGAGTCCCAGTCTGGAGTTGTTTGGTGGTCCCTCGTCTGGGGAAAAGCCAGGAGGTCCCACGTGGCCTTAGATGAGAGCCGTGAGCTCTCTGCGGTTAGGGGAGGGACACCCCCGAGGTGACAGGGCCAGCGCTGCTGTCCCTTCCCGGAGGCCGGCAGAGCCCCTGCACCAGCAGCTCCCAGCTCTCTCCCCGTGCTCTGCAGAGCCGGTCAGCCTGCAGGAGGAGCAGAGCGGCGTGCCTGGCTGCGCCCTTGGCTCGGGCTGCTCTTCCCACTGGGGAGCTGCTCACAGCCAGCTGTGATGTGAAAGCCTGTCCTCTAGGAACTGGCCCCGGCTCCCCCGCTCATTTCGCAAGGACTCGCGGCCAGGCGATTTCACAAGGTTTATCCAAACACATACACGCAGGGGTTTTGTTTTCTGTGCCACCAAGGTCCATCCCAGGAGCTGGGCAGCAGGGTTGCTTTCCCTCCAGGCACAGAGCCCCTCCTGGGGCCGGGATCACAGGCAACAGCCGCTTCTTGTAGGAGAAGCTGGGAAGTAGTAGAGGACACAGCTCCAGTGCTTATGCCACTCATGAAGAGCAGCTCCTACGACACCTCAGTGAGGGGCCGGGTGAGGCCACCCCGTAGCTCTGAGCAGTCCCAAAGGGTTTTACTTTCTTTGCTGGTCAGGCAAGCATTGCTCTTGCCCAGTCCAGCAGCAGGAAGGGCACAGGGTCATTTGTATGTTGTGCTTTACCAGACTTTCTTATGATCTGACACAAAAGCCCTGGGCACTCCACGTGTGAGAGAGCCGTGGGAAGTTCCCTCCCTTGGGTGGGCTGGAGGATGAGTCCCTGAGGGAATGGTGAGAAAGAGAGAGAAATCCAGGCAGCAGGAACATAGCCCTGGGCAACCAAACTCAGTTGAATGGCTTCACTGGTCTTTCCAGCTGAAGGTTTCGGTGCTATCCGTGCCTCTCGCAAGGTCCAGTGGGAATTCACGGACCGTCAGACCACTGAGAGCCAAAGTCCACTGTGGGTGAAGGGAAGGAAGCAGGGAGTTGGTAGGAACATCAGTGTGGTGTTTAGGGGAAGGTCAGCGTGGTGCTGGCGGGGAGTAGCCTCATCTCACATCTATTCCTGTGAAATTGCAGCACGCTGCCTGTAGGCACAGCGCGTGTTGTGGGGGTCCTGCTGCAGAGTCAGTGCGAGGAGGCCGCGCTCAGGATCATTTGGAAGGAGGTTAATGCAGTCTGCAACCTTTGTGCATTGATGGAAATCCTCCAGCCTGGAGGGAAAGCGCTGGTCTCCAGTGGCTGTCTGGCAGGCTCTGTGCATTGTGTCGGCCGTCTCCATCCAGCTCTCAGTGGAAAGTGGATGCACAGCCATAAAACAGCTCTTGTCTCTTAAGGCTGCCATTTTATCTGGCCTGAAAAAATCTTTCCTTTGCTGTCAGCTCCGCAGGGAGACTGCAGAGGCCAGGGTGGAAACTCCAAGTGCTGCCAGCAGTGCTGTCTGTGATTCTCCCATGTTTATGAAGCTCTGTTGACCAGTTTGTAGCTGCTGGGAGAAAATGTCACCACCCTGTAGTAATTCGTACGCATTGAAAATGCTGCTCAGCCTTTGGGGCTGTAAGGTCTGCAGCACCACGCTGGGCATGTGGGGACACACGGGACCAGAGAGAGGTGGCCCAGGAGCCCTTCCCACCAGCCTTGCCACGCTCAGCACTGTCCTCTGTGGAGCAGATGCAGAACAAGGGCATTGCTGTCCAGATCCCCAGGAATGGTGACCAAGGCCTGATGCTGGCAGAACATGGGCACAGGGCTGACCTAAATACAGGGTGTCTGTGAAATGGGTGGCTGCAGAAGAGGGCAGCATCCCTCTGATAAAATTGTTCTCCAGGAAGGGAACTGCTGCCAGGCTGGCACCAAATTTCTATTTCTTCACTCTTGCAATTTGGGAGTATTTTAAATTTTTTTAACAAGTTTCTTCTTGTTCCAGGAAAAAGAGCACAGGATGGCACGAACTCAGAGTCTGATCTCAAACTGAGCTGCCTTTTTCTTGTTGCCTCTTTTGCTGGCAGTCACATCACTGGTGGAGTAGTTAAGCCTTTGGGCTTGCGGGAGAGCCTGCCTAGAGCTGGTGAAGAGAGCAGCATTTTACCTTGCTCTGCTACTAATCCCCAGCACCCAAAATGTGCTCCTGAAGCTCCGAGGCTCTGTGGAGGTGGCGTGTATTGCTCTGCATGCTGTGCTCTGACCAGGGCACCAGTGCAGCAGGGAAAACTTGCTTTCTAATCAAAATCCTTGCACTCAGATGGGTGCATCGCCCTTGACTTTTCGTCTGAGGAAACTGCATGGGGTGTGTTACAGCAAGAGCTGCTGCCTGACTGTGTTCTCCCCTTGCCTTACAGCTCTCCTCCATCGTTGAGATGCTGGAAAGTGCCTTTTACGGCTTGGACCTTCTGAAGCTGCACTCAGTCACGACCAAGCTGGTGGGGCGGGTGGAGAAGCTCGAGGAGGTGAGTCGTGGTCTCCCTCAGTATCCTTGCCTTCGGTGGGAGTGGCCTCCAATCAAGTTCCTGCTGGTGCATTCAGAGCCATGTTGCTTGGGAAGAAATGTTAATTAATTATTTGGCTGAAATGAAACTAGACCAGACTTGGATGTCTGAGCTAGACCAGACCACAGGCAGTGCCCAGTGCATCCCCACCCCATCAGCCTCACCTGACCCTCTCCAGCTCCCCAAGTCCCTCAGGGCCCAGACTGGGAGCAGGATCTCAGCTGTGGCCTCACCAGGAGCAGCATCTCCCTTGGGTCAGAAGGCCCTGCTGTTAAGTTTTTCCTCCTCTCAGTTCTGCTTGTGTGCTGCTGTGATGGCTGCTCTCAACCAGGAGCTTTTGTGCTGTTTGATGTGGGGGCGAGAGGTTCAAGACTGGTGCAGGGGTACACTCAGCATGGCTGTGGGGAGCCAAGGAGCTTGGGTTTCTGAAGGACCAAGTTACGTCTTGGCCTGTGCTAAGTAAGAGCAGAACCCTCAACCTTCCATTTTATTTTAGAGCAGACTTCCAGTGAAATAATTTTCACTTCCATACAGTTTAATATTTCTTTGGCTAGCACGGCGTAGGGTTTGCAGTTTGAGCTGTGCTCAGCTATGCAGACACAGGTTGCCAGATTAAATACTGGAGTTTTCTCCCGTGGTCCGTATCTGGGACGGTAATTCCACATTCTTGTCGGAGTGGAGCAGTCCTGTTCATCTCCAGCCAGGAGGTGAGAGGCGGTGATTAATAAAGCCAAAATTCCGCTTGCAAAGTGTTTCGGGAAGGCACGGCATGCTCCATCCCGGGGTCAGGAAGGAGACAGCTGAGGGGAGCACTCTTGCCTGGGGGGCTCTGGGTTTCCAAGCATGGAAATTGACCCAGAAGGGGTTTTGAGGTCTGAAAATAACAAAGGACCAATGTTCCCCTTTTCAATCCCACCCTCTTCCTGTGGTTTAGTGTGTTCTCCAGTTGTTACTTGGGTTTGCCAAGGGATTATTTCAGGTGGGGTTATCACTGCACTCTGCTTCAATACCACAGTGGCCCTGCCTACCAGCCAGTCTCTGCAGGGGCATTCAGAGCCAGCAGTGCTGGTGGCACGCTGGGCACACGGAGTGACCTTTGCAGCCTGGTCACTCTGCTCACAGCCCGTCACAGGGAGGCAGATGGGCAGAAAGCTCGGTGGGGCTGAAGGACTTTGGTCAGAGATGGAGCTGTAGATGTGTAGGAGCAGGGAATTCTCAGGTTTGAGGTCCTTAATTTCCCAGAAGTGGGGCTGCAGGGTCATATAAAAGCAGCTGAAGCTGCCTGCAGGCACTTGGCTGGCATAGAGGAAGACAGGAGAGGCCCGGGTTAGAAGGAGATTGCCCAGTGCTCTGGGGCAGAGCCGAGCTGATGCAGGCAGCAGGTGTGAAATGCCTCCTGCTGCTGGCTTAGCACGGAAATTCCTGTTGGGAGGATGTGGAGGAGGATCACACCCTGCATCAGCCGTGGGCTCTGACACGACGGACAGCTGAGATGCTGAACTGGAGCCTGGCATGGCTTCAAAGCATCGCCCTCCTGGGCGGGCGTGCTTTTGGCAGCTGCTCCCCGGCACAGCAGCTGAGCGGCCTCCAGCAGCATCACAGGCCAGGCTTTGGTGGTGCCTCTCTGCTCAAGGGGAGGCAAATTCTATCCCTAGCAGGTCATAAACCAAGCATTGCACAGGAGAAGTGATAAGGGCACAGGGCTGTTGGAATCAGTCATCCTCTCCAAAGGAGGATGGTGTTGAAAGCTGCTCCTGCGCTGCTCCTGGGAGACCATCATGAGATCCCCTGTTCCTCTGCTTACTGCGGCAAAATGCTCGCTGAAGTGTCCCTGCGTCATTGCACTCGGGCTCAAAATGTCCTGGTGAATCTGTGACTCATGATTCCTGGGTAAAGACTGGGAATTCAGATGCCCGTGGAGGGGGCTGGGGGTTAAGCCCCCTGTTTTTGCAGAGATTAGAAGGTTTCATAAGTTCTTTCCACTGTAACAAGGTATTTTAGACAGATGGTGTAGGCAGAGGGAAGGAACCCCCAGTCCTTGGTCCATGGAGTGCCTTCTCTAGCGAGGCAGCTCCTCTGCCTTGTCTTTAGCTCACAGCTGTCACATCAGCTGGCAATTCTGAGGTCACAGATGGAGGTCACAGTGGGTTTTAGGAGAAATTAATGGCAGGACAGATTGAAAATGAAGGATCAGGGTAACCACCCCCAGTGCCTGTGCTGAAGTGCTTTGTTTGATGTGCCACCTATCCAAAGCAGTTGCTGCTGGATGTGTAGAAGCCCAAGGAGTGATGAGCAGAGACTGCAACAATCCCTTGGGTCCAGGGTGTGCCTGTGGCTGAGGGACTGAGAAGGGCGAAGGGCTTTACCTGCTGGATGAGCTGCAGCCAGCGCCAGCTCCCTCCTGGTCACAGGACAGCTCTCTGAGGGTCACTGGCTCTTGTCCTGTCCCCAGATTCCCAGATTCTGTGGGAGCGGAGGGCACTGGGGAGGAGCAGTCCCTGAATGCAGGCACTGTGTGGCCACACCAGGAAGGTGGGATTAATAAATGCAAGATGAACTTGCTGCCAGGCTGGCGTAAGGTGTTTCAGCCTGTCTTTTCCTTCTGTGAGTTGGTGAGTGTGGCTGAAGATGGGGGTTGAAGAACCTCAAGGCCATTCTCCTGTTCCATGGGAACCTGCAGCAAAGAATGGATCTGGGATGCGCACACCATGGATGGGGTTCCTGGATCCCACTGGGGTCGGGGGCATCTTCTTATCAGCCGAAGTGCCCAGCCCTGTGGAGAATCCCCAGCTGTGAGCCTGGGATGGCAGCGCAGAGCTCCAGGGCCATGGTTTGGGGGCCGCAGAACATCCCTGCTTGTTAAGTGGGGTAAAGTCTCCTCTCTTGCTTTCCTAGGGCATGTCCAGGAACTTCACACAGGAAGGCCAGCGGGCAGGAGCCAGCGGGGAGGGGGGTCTGCAGGATGCCCCTGGCAGGGAAAACTGTTCCAGGCTCCTCACCAACAGCCTGCCCGACATCGAGAGCTCTCTGCAGCGGGACGCTGAGGCTGCCTACACTCACTCAGAGGTACAGACACCCAGGCACAGCTCGGTGTCACTGCTGCTGCTCAAGCCAGCCCTGGTGTGTCCCCTGGATGTGGCCACCGGCCCGGGGTGATTTTCTTCTCGGCTGGAGTGACCTCGTTTGTGCGCCTCCGACTCCAGTCTGTGCGTCTCGGCACAGCCCAGCTGCTGCTGGGACGGGATGTAGGTGGAAGCAGAGGGAGACTGCTCCCTCGGCCTCCCCCCTTCCCATGGGGCTGTTGGTTTTCGAGGTCAGCGGTGGCTGAGCTGCTTGGAAAGCGTGATGTCATTGCGAGGCCGGCTGGGAAGCGGTGGGAAACTCAGAGCCTTTGATTAGCAGGGCTTGGGGCTCGGTGGAGGGACAGCCTGTCGCCCGCCTTCCCTCTCTCCCTGCCGGGCAATTACCCCTCCACCGCCGGCCCCTGCGCCTGGCAGGCTCCGGGCGTTCACTCGGGCATCCTCTGGCTCTGGCACCCAGCACCGGCCCGTGGGGTCTGCCCAGCATGGGGACACCCTCCGCCTGGGGCAGCAGTTTGTGTGCAGCCTCAGACAGGGGTGAATGGGGTGTTTTGGGAAAAGGTCTGTCCAGGGTGTCCTGAAGTTCTTGCTGCTTCAGTGGTGCTATCTAGGATGGCCCATGCTCCTCTGATCCCTGCTGGGCAGCTCCTGGAGCATCCTGCCCTCACCCCAGTGTCCCTCTGCAGGGCAGTGGGAGGTGTCTGGCAGGGGGGAACAGTGTGTCATTTCCAGCTCAAACAGGGGTGCTCAGCTCCTGAGGATGGCAGCAGCCTTCACTCACCCCCACCCCTGCGCTGTGGATCCTGTGGGCTCCCACACGTGCATTATGTGTCAGCAGGCAGGGAATTGGCACTGACTGTGCCGTGAGAGTGCTCTCTGCCCCAGGGAGAGCTGTGCCCAGGCCGTGCTCCCAGCCCCACTCCCCTGCTCCCCACACCATGAGCTGAGCAGCTGCTCCCTGCTGGAGAGGAGCCAGCCCTGGCCAGGCAGGGGAGCGAAGCGTGGGGCTTTTATTACCCCGAGTGACCTCATTTCCCAATATTCCCCTTTTCTCACTGCTAATTGCAGCAGGGCCCATCTTCTCAGCCAAATGGGCACGGCTTCAACCCTCGGGCTGGCTTTCCGATTTCCTTTAATGAGATGAAATCCTTCAGACCTGAGCTGCGGCAGCTGGTCCCTGCCCGGGGCGGGGGTTCCTGGTCCCTGCCTCGGGAGGTTTCCACTCCTGCTGGGAAGGTGCCTTCAGCCTCTCTGCCCTGTGGGAGCTCAGTGCACACTGCACACTCTGCAGATCAGCTGCTGGAACCGGCCCCTGGCATGCCAGGGAGTGGGCCCTGCTCTGCCTGCTCTGCGTCCCACAGCGTGTGCCCTATGGAGCCCTGAGTCCTGAAACTGCAGGGTGGCACCAAGGATATGCAGGAGCAGTGCTGCTCTGCCACCCTGCTCCCTCCTGGAGAGTTTCCCAAGGCAGAATGGACTGAGGGAGACCCTGAGGAAGGAGGGAGCGCAGATCCTCCTACCCAGTGTGGGGCTGTGCAGCCTGGCCTGCCCTGTCGCCAAAATGTGGCATTTCTGGTAACAACCTCCTGTGTATCTTCCAGGGAAAATATGAAGAAAGATTCCTGAAGGATGAAACCATCTCCCAGCAAATCAACTCTGTGGAATCCCTCCCGGAGCTGCACCTCTCTCTGGAGGACAAGAAGCCTGAGCAGCTCTTGCAGAGGAAGCTGCGGGTGAGGAGCCGGCCTCCTTCCAAGCCCACCATTGTCCGAGGGGTCACCTACTACAAAGCCCAGTCCACCGAGTCAGAGAATGACATCGAGGAGCAACGTGAGTTGGGTATGCAGCCATGGTTGGTGGGACAGCTGGCTGCATCCTGCAGCAAAACCAGCACCTCATCCTCTGGGAAAGTGTGGGCAAAGCATGTGGGAGCAGCAGGGGGAGGTGGGACAACTGATCCTCCACTGCTGTGCAGCCTTTGGGCTGTGTCTGTGGAGCAGTGCAGCATTGTTATTCCATGGAAAATCCCTGCTAGCTAAGGAAATAGGTCACTGCTTTGGTTCGAAACATCTAGCATCAACACCTTTCCGGAAGTGAATGGAGGTTTATTAAATATGTTCATGTTTCAAATCCGCCTGCCCAACGGCATCCCGTGAGGTTTGTGCTGTGGAAGGCAGCTCAGAGCTCATGGCCTTGGCCTTGGTGGGAGCAGGGGCTGAGTCCTCAAGGACCTGCAGAGTGGGCAGCACGTGCAGAAGGACAAATGCCCTTGCTGTGCAAACTGGCTCAGCAGTGGGGTCATCCAGCCCTGCCCTGCGGGGTTTGTGAGCTCCTGGAGATGAGGAGGAGCAAAAGGTGCCCGTGCTGGCTGGGGAGCCCCAGTGGTCTCTGTGCCCTGGCTGAGGCACCTGCTTTGGCATCCTGGGTTAGGTAGGTTGGGAATGCACCTGGGTCTCCATCCTGCCCAGTCTCTGGGAGCTGGCAGGGCAGAATTGCTCTCCATCACCTCCCGCTCTGCCCAGCTTGAGCTGGTGGATGTGGCTGTGATGGGCTCGCTCACCTCCTGACACGTGCACTGTCAGCCTGTGCAGTTCAGCCCTTCTCTGAGGGGGCATGGAGAGGGAATGCCAGTGGATTTAGTACCAGACAGCCTGCAGAGGTGGGCAGGGAGCCAGCCTGAGGGGCTGTGCGGGACTTGCTCCCTCGCTGCGAGGCTGACCCCTGTGCCTGTGTTTGGCAGCGGATGAACTGTTCAGCGGGGACAACACAGTGGACCTGCTGATCGAGGACCAGCTCCTGAGGCCCAGCAGCAGGGCGGGCGAGGCTGTGAGGAAGCCCTCTCCGGTGGGGTGGCCGCCCACCCCTGGCAGCGCGCCCACCACCCTGCCAGCCGCTGTCACCGCCGTGACGGCCACAGTGCCCCTGTCCCCTGCCACGCCGGACCCCACCACTGTGAGCCGGCCGACCCCCACCCCGGAGACTGTGACCACCCCGGCAGGGCTGGCGGAGGAGGGGACCCCACAGCTACCGGCAGCCTTGGCCAGCACAGTGGTGGCCACAGCCACGGAGAGCCTGCCTGTGGCCACCCCCGCTGGAGGCTTGAGTGATATGGAGAGCAGCCCAGGAGCTTGGGTACAGGCGAACACCCCTGTGACACCGGTCAGCCCAGCCATCCCTGCCACCCCAAAGGAGGGCCTGGAGGAGGAGGACATCAGGAACATCATTGGTGAGTGCCTGCAGGTCCTGCGCCCATGCAGCTGTGTGTAGGGGGGCTGGCTTGTCCCCACGGTGTGTCCTGCTGAGCACAGCATACCTGGATTTGGTCACAGGTGGGAGGTGTCATGGAGATGGTGGCTGGGCAGCACTTCACTGGGGTGCCAGGTTTACTTAACTCTGGATCCTGCTGGAGTTTCCTCCCACCTTTAGAGACTAGGATTGGCTGGGCAGGGCAAAAAGAGACAACCTGACACAGGGAGCAGTCTCAGCTGGAGCAGGGACATGGCTGAGGCTGTGGAGCGGTGTTTGTGGGGTCTGGCCAGTGCTGCTGGGCCTCACGAAGCTGCATCAGGACCAAGGTGGCAGGGGGTACCTGCTGGGTGAGCAAGGGGCTGGAGGGGGGTGATGCCTCCAGGGACAGTGTGACCACCCTGCCCCTGGCCTCACAAGCCTTTCTCTGCCCACGCAGGACGCTGCAAGGACACACTGTCCACCATCTCGGGGCCCACCACCCAGAACACCTATGGGCGCAATGAGGGAGCCTGGATGAAGGACCCCCTGGCCCGGGAGGAGCGGATCTATGTCACCAACTACTACTATGGAAACACGCTGGTGGAGTTCAGGAACCTTGACAATTTCAAGCAAGGTGGGTTTGCACCCTCTCTGATAGCCTGCCGGCCACCACTCAGCTGATCCAAGTAGCATCCTCATTCCTGGGGATGCCGCATCCTGGGGGAATGATGTGCCTGGGGACCCTCTCCTCTTGGGTGCTGGCACCGGGCATGGGGGGGTTCAGAGCATGGGACAGCTCAGGCTGTGGCTGGTGGCTGGGGAGGGAGTGCAGGCAGAGCTAGGGGCATGGCCGATGGCATGGCCACCCTCCCCACAGCAAAGGGAGGGTCTCACCAGCCAATGTCTGCCCTGCAGGTCGCTGGAGCAACTCCTACAAGCTCCCGTACAGCTGGATTGGGACAGGGCACGTTGTCTACAATGGCTCCTTTTACTACAACCGCGCCTTCACGCGCAACATCATCAAGTACGACCTGAAGCAGCGCTACGTGGCCGCCTGGGCCATGCTGCATGACGTGGCCTACGAGGAGTCCACCCCGTGGCGGTGGCGAGGCCACTCGGATGTGGACTTTGCCGTGGACGAGAATGGCCTGTGGGTCATCTACCCGGCCATCAGCTACGAGGGCTTCAACCAGGAGGTGATCGTGCTGAGCAAGCTGAACGCGGCCGACCTCAGCACCCAGAAGGAGACCACGTGGCGGACGGGGCTGCGGAAGAACTTCTATGGAAACTGCTTTGTCATCTGTGGGGTCCTGTACGCGGTCGACAGCTACAACAAGAGGAACGCCAACATCTCCTACGCCTTTGACACGCACACCAACACGCAGATCATCCCCAGGCTGCTCTTTGAGAACGAGTACGCCTACACCACGCAGATAGACTATAACCCCAAGGACCGCCTGCTCTACGCCTGGGACAATGGCCACCAAGTCACCTACCACGTCATCTTTGCCTACTGAGACCCCCCACCACAGTGGGGCACTGCGAGCCAGGGGCCACCAGCACCTTTTATTATTATTTTTATTGTTATTATTGTTATTTTGTACAAATTGGAGAGTAAATGATGGGTTTTGTTTCAAGCTGGTTTTTTATGGCGGATTGTAGATCAATCCCCAGACCAGAACCACCCCCTTTGTCTTTGCTGTACCCTTGCTTCTGATTTTCCTTCCCAGGGGAAGGAGGTTCTCCTTTGGAAGGGCAGCCCTGGCTCTCCTGCCCAGGGAAGAGGAGGTGGCCCAGACACGGTCCTCCTGATGTTGTTAGCTAAAAGTGATCAGCAAGACACCCTGAACCAGTGCAAAGCTGCACGCACCAGGTCCCAGCGGGATGCTGATGCCTGCCTGTCCTGGTGGAGGACCTGCATGTCCCATGGGAATGTCCCGTCTCTCAGGACCATCTTCCCAGCTGACGGCCAGCAGGCCCTTTGGAGATCCTGCTGTACAATGGGGCTGCGAGCACAGCTCCAGCAGCCCCTGGTGCTGGTACTTACGCCGAGGACTGTCCCCTCCAGCCGGGGCTCTGCTCTTTGCAGGCTGCCCCGGGGGCCGGGCACATCCCGAACCCTGCCTCATGCCTGGAGGGAGCTGGCGGCCGGAGGGGGATGCTGTAAATACGTGTAGATGGCTTTTGTTTGTTCATTTTGTAACCCAAAGTAGTCCCCCTTGGCATTTGCTGGGTGAAGGCTCTGCTCAGCTGGGCTGCCTGGGCAGGGGCTGGGGAGCCCTGGGGGCTGGCAGAGCCCTCCCTGGGCCACTCCATCTCCTACATTCCCTCTCACACTCCTGCCCACCCTGGTCCTGGACCATCAGGATCCCCTCACAGAGGCACAGCCCTTGCCCTCCTGCCCACCAGCATCTTGTATTTACCTGCTGTCAGTAATAAAGGATCCAGTACCTTCGCAGCTGTTCGGGGCGTTCTTTGGCTCTGGTTCGCCCTCTGGGTGAGTGAAAATGCACAGGGCTCTTTTGGGTGGGTTTTGGTTGGTTTGGGGACAGCAAGTTCACACACCAGATGGGGACAAACCCCAGAGGGCTTTATGCTGCTTGGGACTCTCACTGGGGCAGGGTGACATGGCCATATCCTGCCCTGAGCAGAGCTTCTCTCTGACACCTGAAATTGCCCTCAGGTCACTCAGGCTCCAGTAAGACCCTCATGGGCTCCTCTGCCAGGCTTGGGTGAGCAGCTCGTGTGGGGTGCCCCCTCTCCAGCAGCTGGAGGGGGAGTGGGTGGATGTGCCATGGGCAGTGCCAACAGTGTGCCAAGCAGAGCCACACTGCAGCCCAAGAGATGGCACACACAGGGCAGGTGTTCCAGTAATTTGCCTAAGGAAAACAGTATTAACAAACACAGTAATAATATTAATAATAAATAAAAGAAGGATTTTATTGCCTTCAGTACTAGGGACACAGAGAACAGAATTACACAGGATAAGAGATGCTCTCCACCACCAGAGCCCAGGGGTGCTGGCTGAGGATGTGGCGCCGCAGCAGTCCCGAGCCCCCAGCAGCAGCTCTTCCCAAAATGCCAGGCTGTGCCAAGCCCAGCCACCACCTCTGGCCCCTCGGCAGCCCCCTGGCAGCAAACGCCCCTCAGAGCAGCCGGCCGCCCCTACCCACGGCCGCAGGGGAGCCGTGTGCCTCTGGCTGGGGCACCGCTGGGGTTTTTATTTTTGACTATTGTGTGAGCTGGCCCCCAGTCAGGTGGGCCGGGGCCAGGAAAATGAACTGGTGCAAGGAGCGCAGCCAAACCCCTGGCCGGGCCCGGCTGCTTCCCAGCAGCGCGAGCGCTGAGAGGACGGGGGGCCTGCGCAGCCTGCGCCGGGGACGTGGCAAAGGGCACAGCTTTTCCATGCTCTTGCAAGGCACATACTTCACAGGGGTGTATTGCTCCTCATCCTCCTCCTCACTGCCCTGGAGCTGTTTGTCTTGCTGCAGGGATTGACCTTTATTTCCTAACAGCCACACACATACATGAATAATAATAATAATAATAATAATAATAATAATAAAAAACCCCACACGAGCCAGTTAGCACTCAGACCATGAAGGAAAGGCAGCTGGCTGGCTAACTGAAGCCCATCATCTTCTGTGCGAACTGCAGAGGGGAAAAAAATATAATGCAACAACATGCTGAAGTCATTATGCAAGGCTGATGCTCTGCTGGCGGCTCATCCCAGCTGAGCACCAGTGTGCTGGAGCTCCTGGGCCCTAGCTCCGGCCTGGGGCTCGGCCGACAAGTGTGGGATCAGTGAACAGAGCTCCACAGACACTCTGGAATGGCAGCAGTTGGCTGCACTCAGTGTTTGGGGCAAATGGAACGTTCCCCCAGTGCCCAGCGGGTGGCTGTCAGTGCTGGCGAGGCAGAGAGGGGTGTGTGGGGCTGAGTGTGTGACCTGTGTGTGGCTTCAGGAGAAGGTGCTGTGGCTGTGTCCCATGGAACTGAAGCAGCCCCTCTGCCCCAGCAGGGCCAGTGCTGCTCCACAGGCTGTTGTTAGCAGTGAAAAGTATTAAACAGCACACACAAAAAACCCACGCAAACAAAAACTAGGGAGAAAAGAAAAAAAAACCAAACTAAAAAAACCCAAGCTTTACAAACGCATCCGCTGCGTGAAATCACTTCCCTTGGGCCAAGCCTTCATCCGTGCAGCCACGAGGGCTGGGGCAGGCAGCAGCAGCATCCTGGAGAGCCAGGCAGGTGAGGGGTGGGCAGTGCCCCAGGGGCAGCCCAGGCGCCGGGGCAGTGCGGGTCGTTCTGTCTGTAGTGCTTCAGTGTAAGTGCAGGGGCCCACCGCCCTCCTGGGGGGCTGCGGCTGGGCTGCCCCTCCACACCGCTGCATCCCAGGGCTTCCCGCCGAGGCAGGCTGCACAGGCAGGGATTTGGGAAAGGACTGAGGAGGGGTGGGGCTGTCTGGTAAGGCCCAGCACCTGCAGCTGGGAGCTGGATACAGCCTCCTGCTGCTGCCCGGGCACTCGGCAGGGAGAGAGGCCTGATCCAAAGCATGGGTGTCTGCTGCAATGCCTCTGGCTCACCTCCGGCAGCCTAACAGGGACAAAAATTAAAAACAACCCACAATTTTGGACAGTGCATAAGTAGCAAGGATGGCCCGTGTCCCCCCATGCTGCATGGGGCCCCCAGGACTGTCCCTGGCAAGGAGCCAGCCGAGCTGCATAATCCCCGGGCAGGATGCGGCCACCGGGTAGGGTCAGGCACAGGAATGGGCTAAAGGGGACTGTCCCTGCTGTGCCCACGTGCCGGGAGCCCCAGGACCTGCCAGGGAAGGGGCTCAGGCTGGCGGCAGGACCTGCTGCATGCCGGGTGCTCCCCTGTGCGCTGTCACAGGAGCTACTGCAGGGATTTGACAATGGCCCTCAGGGCATGGGGTGTCTCTGGGACGGAGGGGGACGAGCTGTAGAAGGTGTCAGTGTGATTTCTGCGCTGCTCTCGGAGGTATGGAGGGACAGAGGAACTTTTGATGTGGAGGATCCTGGTGTCCATCACTTCGCAGTCGATCTGCATCATCACCTCGTAGTCTTGCCCGTTGATCACATTCTCTGCAGAAGTGAGGATAAAAAAAAAAGGTCAGAGTTAGCCCTGCAAGCCAGGGATCCAACAGCACCAAAAGCAGAGCTTTCTAGGCCTTTTTTTGTCTGAAGCAGGAGCTGCAGTGGGGGAACTCCCTTTCTGCAGCTGCACACATGGAGCTCCATCTCACACAGCAGAGCCCCAGACTGCTCGTGACACCTCAAAGAGCCCAGACCACACTTAGCATGTGCAGTCACACCTAGAAATTAATGTCTTTTATTTCCCCTTCTTCATCTGCACATAATTACTGACGGAGTTTGCACCATGTAACATTTATTACAGAACTGTTGTTCTTGAGCCACTAAAGTATGAGAGTGATTGAAGATAAAGTTTATTTAAGAAAGCTGAATGTTTCACTTTCCGTAACCCTCTTGACACTGAGGATCTTGAGGAATTTCTTCACCAGTTTATTAATAATAAAAAAGCTAAAATTTAATCTCTCAAAAGAATTAACTGTGCCTCACTCCTGTCCTGACCTGGCTGTCGTACTTGAGTGATGTGGTGACACTGGGCAAGGCCATTCCCCTGAGAGACCCCTGGACACAGGAAGACCCAGACCAGCACACAGGACCCCAGTGTGGCCCCAGGCCCGGCACATCTGCTGCCACAGGAGCTCCTGGGCTTACAGGCTGTGCACATGGCTAGCATCTGCTGCCTGGATTTAAAGGTGGGAGACTATTCCCTGCATAGACAGTGTGCTCAGGAATGCAAGAGCTGAGATCGGATTTCTAGGCACGACCAATCCTTTCAGAGTCAGAAGACTGCCATTGGCAGGGTTTCCTTTCTGTGCTGAGGAGGATGGAAGATCACCTAATGGAAAGCGTATGGACTGCAGGAATGCAATATACATTACTAATTTTTACTGTTTTCCTGGATTAACTCTGACTCTGGATGACAGCTGACAACTGTGGCCGGACCCTCTCGTACCCCACGCCACCTGCAGGAGCCATTAGATCAACGATGTCTGGTATAGTAATGAAAAGCAGGAGCAAACCCTTGCTAAGGGGGCTGAGAGCCTGCAAGGGAAATCAAAGCTCCCACCTGCAAGAAATGAAATGGAAAAAGCTCTGCATGTGCCACCGAGAGACTGAAGCCAGGAGCAGCTGTGCAACTCTCTGTGCCACTGACCCGAAAGCCCTGACAAGCACCTCATCTCTCCTGGATGCTGTGCTGCTGATAAAGCCCTGCTGTGACTTCTGGTGCTGTGTCCCCATCTGGGACCCTTTTAGAGGCCATTTCTCCAGGTCACCCTTTCTCTCTGCCTTTGAATGGGCTCTTGCCTCCCACCCGACAGGCTCAGGACCAGTCAGCAGAGGGGGCTGGGCTGCTGGTGCCCCTCAGGAGAGGAGGCTGGAAGGGAGAGCACAGGGGCACGAGGAGAAGCTGAGGGGCACAGAGCCTGGAGCCAGCAAATGGGCACACATGGGCTCCCTGTGACACAGCAAGCTGGAAACACAGTTCCTCAGCTCTCATTCTGCAGTTGACAGGACCCCAGCTACATGAGAAACAGTACTCCAAAGCCACAAGAGGGTGAGGGATGGGATGGTGGCCAGGGCCAGGAAAACCTCTCGGTAATGCAGCGAGTTTCCCTGACTGCCCGCAGCAGCCAGCACAGAGGGCTATCATTAGGTTCCTGGGCATTGCACAAGACAGAGGGAACAGCAATCCCAAGGGCTGCCCAGCCAAGGGAGGGAGCTGTGCTGTGTGGGTGGCACTGGGGAGCATGGGAACCAGCCCAGCCTGTTCTGGCCAGCTGGGATCTCGCTTCCCCCGGTGCTGACACAGCTCCCTTGCAACAAAGCTTGTCAGGATTAAGCAAGCCACAGCTCTGCTACCACATGGCAGGAGGGACTGTGTCTTCTGAGTCCACCACAGCAGAGACAGCTGGGAGGAATCACTCACAATGAGCCGCTCTGGCCAGCAGGCACATGGGATGCACACCCGCCATGCAGAGATTCACAAAAAGCACCCAAATCCTGCCCTGGGCCTGTAAGTTAGCCCAGGAGTTAGAGGCAGGTTTAAAATTGGCATCTGATTGTTTCCCTTTTTGGGGTGAAGGTACCGACCTGCTGCAGAAAGCCTCTGCAAAGGGCTTGATCTCACAGGGCTGAGGGCAGTAGTGGGAATGGCTCAATGCCCACTACAGGCATTTCCAGCAGCCTTTCTCATTACCATTAGCTCCAAACTGACATGGAAGAGGAGGTGGGATGTTCCCCAAAGACAACAGTTACTGCTTGGTGCTGCTGCCAGGCACCTGGACCAGCTTCGCTGTAAGGAGGGGTCTGAAAGTGGTGCCAGCCCTGGGACACCCAGCCCACCCCAGCCCAGGGAGGGGCTGATGCTCCCATGTGATGGTCTCAGCAAAACAGCAGGCAAACATGACCTGAGTGCAGCTGGCACAATGCCCTGTTTGGGAAGACCAGCTCACTGTCACTGCAAAAAATGATTCCACACGGCTCCATCCTGAGTTCGAGGCCATTAAACTGCTTCATGATCTGGATGAGGAATAGAGAGCACACTTAAAAGATTTCTGGAAGATGCTAAACTGGAGAGATTTCAACCACCTTGGAGTGGCTAGATTGGATGAGACTGCAGTTTTGATAAAAGAGAGAAGCTGTCCAAAATCTTCAGAATGCATTTCAACCACGGCCAGAGCTGGAAAACATGAGTAAAAATGGGGCTGGGCAGAAGTACTACAGAAAAACCTTGAGGACTGCAGAGGATCACTCTGGACAAGCCAGCAGAATGACAGGACTAGAAACAACAGCTCAACTTCAAGAGAAACATATTTAACTTTGACTGAGTTTCTCATGATAATGATATCCAAGCCCTGGATGAAAGTACCTTGGGGAGATGAGAGGATCTCCATGACGGGGAGTTTTTAAGGAAAGGCTGGATGACCAGCTGCCCATCAAGCCCTTGGGTACCTTGCTCCAGACACTTGCATTCACTCCTGGTCTCTCTGACCCTGCCTTTCTGTGAGCTGCTGCCTGCTCATGACTGGAGCTGCTGTCAGCACCCTCCCAAAACTCAGCACCTGGAGTTGTGAGTTCTCTCCTGGACTCCATGGTCTGATCTGATCCCCCAGAACAAGCGAACGATTTTGCCTGGTGATTCTTGTATCAGATCATTTAAAAACAGCCTTTCTCAGGCTTTCTATCCTTCCCCTCCCACGCAGTACCAGCATCTGGGAGACACCAGAGGGGCAGAGGGTGGGTTTCCAGAGGGGCCGTGCCCAGCACTGAGCTCACCAGCTTCGTGTGGCTCATCCCTGGAGGGGTCAGTGCATGTAACCAGTGCTCAGGCCAGCCTGTACTGCCCTGCCTGGGCACATACCCACTGCCCCTCCCAGGGAGGCACAGGTAGCAGGGTGTCTGTGAAGCAGGCCTGACAGCCCCAGGCTGCTGCCTGCTGCTCGTGTGCTGGCTGGAAGGTCAGCACTGCCAGCGTGCATTACACAGGGTTGCCTAACGGCCCAGAGCAATGCTGACACTGAGTGATTTCTAAAGTTTATTGTCTTGAATTACCTATGGCTGATGTTTCGTAGGATTACGTAAGTGAAAACACAGGAACGGATCTCCTGTAGAGGTGTCTGGATTTATAAATAGATTTATTGCTCCTCTTTGAAGTTCAGAACATACAGTTTCTCACGCAGTGCAGGCTCAGGCTTAAGAAACCATCCTTGCTGGGCCAAGAGCCTGTGCTGCAGTTAATTATTTGTTAACAGGTTTAAAAGCCATGCTTCAGATGATTGACTATTTCAAATTAATAGGAAAGGTAATTGTGCCAAGCGTTGCTGCTCTGACAGCACTTTCCCAAAGAGCCTTGCTGGCTCTTGCGGGCTGTACCAAACTCCCAGCACGAGCCTGGTCTAGGCAACAGAAACCTAATTCCCAGTGCTGCTCTCCCCCTAAAAACAATCATGTTGCAATATCTAACAGATGAAAGCTGAAGTCTGCAGTCCAAACCAAAACCAAATAAGGCTGAGAGTATTAACTGCTACAAATTACTGAGGATGATGGAAGATTGTCTTCATATTTGAAGAACTAGATTTTCAAAACTGTCTTACTAAAAAGGCCATAAAACCAAAATCCTCCTTCTTCCCTCAGAAGCACTGACATCCATCAATCAGTTGACTGTTCAAATGTCTGTCTGTGAGACTGAACACCTACTTCTATGGGAGATGCCCTCTCAGAGAAAGGCAGAAGACAGAGGGCTTGAAAGGCAGGCAATGAAACTTTTGTTCTGCAGTTACTCAGAACAAATGGTGATGTCAACTGTCTCTCTAGACTTCAACTTTACACATACCGTCAGGTCGTTTGGCCCTACGGACACATCTGTCTTACAGAAGAGGTAATTCTGGTAATTTATCCTTTCCTACTTACATACATCTTGCCCAAAAAGCTTTGCTGCAGCAAATGTTCATTGTGAAAACGGGTGTCTGCAGAGAAACTGAAACAGAGCTCCCCTGAAAGGCCACCTGAGCTTGCTGGAGTGTTTCAAGGCTGTAACCAAACACCATGGAAAAGCCTTACAGCTTTCTGAAGGTGTACTCACGCCATAGGCACATTTATAGAGCCTTATTCTACCGGAACTATGAATTTTACCTTACTCAGGGCAATATCACAGTGGACTGCCAAAAAAATATTCTGTGGGAGCACTACTCTATCATTCAGTGAGATCCTCAGTCCCCAGACCCTCTCCTAAGGCCCCAGCTGCCTTTGAAGCAGATAACCCATGTACCTACTGGCTGGTTTCTGAGTAGGTGACTTTAAAATGGTCAGAACCTGCCTGGCTCTGTGTCTGCTGTGCTCACTGAACACACATTTAAAGCACATTATCAGCCACACAGATCTGGACTACACGTCCTTGCTCCTTGTAAGGGAGGGAAATCACTTGCCCCATCCTTACTTTAACTACCTGTCTTTATCCATAAGGCTACAGAATCATTCCTTCCTCGTGGGTAACAGCAGAGAGTGAATTTGCCCTTGGAACCAGCTTAATTGATGTAAAAATAGGAGCCGTTGAATCATCCCTGTGTAAGGTGATCCAAACCCACCAATTCTCTTTAAGTCATCTTTGCTGAACAGCTACTCACACTCTGTACCTCCCACAATTCCTTCTAAAGAGAACATTTTCAGCCTGTGTCAGGGTTAATTTACACTCAGAGCCCCTTCTGCAGACCCATCTCTCACAGCAGCAGGAACCAGGGCAGCTTTCAAAGAGCCACTGACATGTTCCAGCACCTGGGTGCTTTGTGTGAGCTGCACCAAGCTGACAATGATGAAGTTTAGCTTTAAGAATGATTTAGCACCTAATTACCCAAACAGCTTTTATTGTAACCTGTCCTGGCCCAAAGCAGAGCTTATGTTTAGGGTAGCAGGGTTCAGACAGCGTGAGCTTCAGGAGTTGAAGCACCAGCTGCACTCTGGCACTGGCCTGCTGAAGGGCTGCAGCTGTCCCCACACATAACTCAGGGGGCTTTCTCCACATTGTCACTCCTGCAATCTTCCATCTCATCTCCGTTGAGAAGCCCTGACTGTCCTACCCAGCACATCTGGACAATGTTTCCATCTGAAGGGTTGGTACACACTACCAAATAAGTATATAAACGAAGCAGTGTTACAGACTAAAAATACGCTCACTGCAGCAGGATTCCTAAAACATTTACGGATTGGCTTGTTAGACAGGATTGTTTGAAGCAAAGGAGAAAGTTATAGTGCAACCCAAATAACTTCCCTTTTTAAAAGCAAGTTCCCACTTGGAACTGCTTCCAAACAGAGCGGTTGCAATGTGGCACCTCTGTGAACTCAGCTGTCCTTAGTCCCTGGCACAGGCCAAGTGAGATCCTGGCACTTCAGTCTCCAGGTCGCCTACCACCTCTCAGACTGTGAGCTAGGCATCTCTAGGAGTACACAAACAGGGCCTTGGTCTGAAACACTGGGTCCACATCATCAAAGTCACCTTGACAAGCCACGAGCTGACAGCAAGAAGACAGGGGTCTCTCTCCACGCCTAATCTATTGGAGCAGTGGTGTCAGGGGTTATTCAAGGGGGATATACACAGGCATGAGAGGTAAGCAAGCAAACTGGAGGAAACAAGCTCTCTGCGGCCTCTGAAGTAAATAATGGAGCCACCAGAGAGGCTGGCACTGGCTGTGGGTGAGGAGCATCACCTGCCCTCAGCTTACACCACGGTGTGATTTTGGTCAGCAGGACCTGTGAGTAATGAGGTCAGTGGCCAATCTGTGCCAGGTGGAGCTTTGTAGTACCTGGTCTAGACTGGGAGGCCTCAGGGAGAGGGAAGGAAAGTTGGCTCTTCCTGGAGACCATTTCCCACCTGACTGCCCACCTCTCCTTTCAGTCTTCTTTCCCATTGCAGTCACTTCCCTCTTAGAGAAAGAACATGAGCTACAGAAGAGATGGCCCAGTGTGGGCTTGGTGTGATTGCTCTTGTTTTGGAGAGGGAGCCAATGGTCATCTCAGTAAAAGAAGATCAGACTCACCAGTGTTGACCCTCGCAGGCACTTCATTTAAAACTCCCTCAGATGGAGTATTTCTCGGAAAAACTGAGACATTTTTGACAGCTCTGGCTGTGCATATGTGTGTTGTTGGCAGGGTAGCATTGCTGCAGGATGACCATACTTAAAATCTAACCAGCTGTGACAATGCTAATGACAAGAGGAAAAAACCCAAAGAGAAAACAAAGACAAGGGTCAAAGGAGTTCTACTGCACAGAAAACTCTTGGGATTGAAGGAAAGAGGCTGGAGGAAGAGCAATGCTCTTAGTCAGAACCATCCCATGCCCACTTGGGAGGCACTAAAAGGATAAACAAACTTCCCACACTCCCTGCAAATCCAGACATACCCCCTTTAGAAGACATAAAACTGCACACAGGAGAGCAGCCTGGAAAGGCATTCCAGTAAAGGCTTCTTGCAAGAACTAGGGCTGGAGGGCTTGGCCCAGGATGAGGGCACTGCTCCCTGAGTGCAGCAGGGAAGAACTGGGAGCCATGGCATCTCCCCAGCACAGACCTGCATGTCAATCTACTGGTAACAACCCCTTCACTGCAAAACGAGACTGTCTGTTTCCACCTTTTATTTCCACTTTTTAGAGAGATATTAATCCATGAGTGAGTCTTCCCTCTTGCCTCACAAAAGCTTCCTCCCTTTTAGCAGTCTCAAAGAACTATCTTTTTCCAAGTTTTCTGAACACTCAGGTATGTTACTGTGCTGAAGAGACCACCCTTATCCTCACTCACTCTCCCTCTGGGGCCTCCAATGGAGCACTAAGGTAGGACTTTCCTCTGCAGGAGCTGTGCTCTCTTCTCAGTCTGTTGCATGTGCCAGGACACACTCAGCTCTCGCAGATTCTGCCAACTTGTGCAAAACTGAGACTTCAGTTGAAGCCATTTTTTAAAAGTGTGCCTTATCACCTGCCATTTTCCTGATATTTACACAACCTCAGAGGTTAACACAACCACAAGAACACTTTACTCCTTCCTTTAGCAGTGCTGACTTCCACTTTAAGTGCTCCTTTACACCCTGGTCCTCCCCAGGCACTAGAGATTCCCTGGCAGGCTTCCTCTGAAAAATATTTCTATTTTTTTTTTTAATGCCTCAGGCATGCTGTTCCTTCAGTATCTTTTTCTGGCTTAACTTCTTATGGTTTGACATTTAGTCTGCCAGAAATGATCCTCTTCTTTTTCCCTATTCCCTCATTTGGCTACAATGTCTATTGTTTAAAAGATATCTTCTTACTTCTATGAATTGACTTTAATGTGTTACTTAACCCCATTGGATTTTTTAGTGTTCTTTTGAAGATTTTTGCAGTGAGCTTTTAATTTTTAATCAATCTTCATTTGCCAGCATTTTAACCCCACTCATTTTTCCTTTAATGTTCTATTATTTTATTTAGCCCTTACCTTTGAACTGTGGCATTTCAAGTTGTGGGCACTAACTGATAAAATTAATTTAACTATTGGACTTCATTTTTCTTTTCAAGAGGCAGCATCACATTTTCATTGACATGGACCTTGCCTATCACCCCGTATCACTTGTATCCTGGTGTTAAAGCGTGTCACTGATTTAAGACTGAGGGCTGGTGAGAGCCTGTATTCCCTTACAGTTGAAATGTCTTTCTAGTTTGGACAGTATCCAAAGAGTGAGCCGAATTTTCCACCTGTCTCACTTGGATACATAAAGTTACCTCATTTATTTAGATACTGCAATCAGCTCCTGCTCATAGAAGAGTATTTTTAACACCATCTTCTGTCTGTGTGGGGCGAGCACTCTCCTCCCCATGAGCTTCTGTGATTCACTGCACTTGTCAGCTAATTATGAAACTACTGCAGAGCCTGTCTGAACGCAGCACGCTAAACAAGAGAGACGGCCCTTGCAAACATTTCTGTCTCCAGCTACAGCAACAAGAGATTTACAGCTTTAACGTACGAGGCCTGCTCTGCCTCCTTTCCCATGAAGAGGGACAGCTGGGGCTGGCAGTCATTCCTTCATCCACATTCACCCAAGGGCTTTTGTGCTGCACGGGGATACAGCACAGCCTCTTCCTCTGAGGCTGCTACAGAGTCAGGCAGGATGGAGGGAGATGATTTACTTAATGAGGTGGTGAATGACCCAAAATGTTCTTCAGGAGCTCAGCATGTGTTTTTCAAATACTTTCCAAGCCCAGAAGATGCCCAGGAAGCACACCAGGAAGCACCAGGGGTAAGGTGGGCTGTATGAAGAGGTGAGGGAAGTGAAGGACAGAGGACAGACCCGGGATCTGAGGAGCAGGGAAAAGCCTCCCAGCCCTGCTGGCAGGAGTCTCCTTAGAGACTGTGACCCAAACACTGAAACAGGCCCTCTCAGACTGCTGTGTTTTCATCAGTCTCTAGGTTTACTCCAGTGATGTCCTCAAGACAGAACTCATAAATGTAAACCTCCTCTACCAGCTCTGTTGCAGCTTTTCATGTTTTTACAGGGTGAGCTCATTACGGATAATTATGCTTCAGATCACTGCAGAAATAAAGACCTACCAGAGTTGGCCCACATATCACAAACATAAAGCTGTGTTTGCCACCTATAATTTCACACCAAGAGGAATTATATAATCTTGAATTTATGACATTTGAAGATATATTAAGGCAGATTGGCTGGGCTGGAGGCTAGAATTACAACATGCTGCACATAGCACAACACAGCCGGAATGGCAATGGTGACCTCACAGACTGGGGTGAAAGTTCCCTCTCTGCTTTGCAGCACAGCTCTCAGCACAGAGCTCTCTATGAAGCGTGGGAGAGCACTTGTCCATGGCAGCATCAGCATCCAGGGCTAAGGAACATCCAGGAGACACATACATGCTCAGTTCAAACCAATTCTGTGACTCCACGCTGGCATCCACGCTGCCAGCCTATATTGCGGGCTTCTTTTTAATTACACTTGGTGAATTTTATAGACGTGTGTCATTTGTATGGAAAAAAACAATCTGCTGTAATAACTCGACACTGACATTGGAAATACTAAGTATGAAGTCCAATTAATTTATGACTAATTCTCTACCCCCTTGGCGAACGGCGTGTTCCCAACAAAATGCCATCTGCAGCAGTTATCCTGTCTGCACAGGGAACACCAGTCACACTGGGGCTTGGCGTGCTCTAGCAAAACCCATGAGATACTCTTTTCTGTATGAATTAAGGGGCAAAAAGGCACTGAAGCTCCTCTGAAATAACCTTCCTGTTATTTTGAATGCATAAAAATAGATTACTCATTTAGCAATTTAGGTAAACAGCTCGTTATGAAAACTCATTAGGGAATAAGCCTTCATGATTTCATTTCTTGATCGTTTCCTGTCTAAATAAATAAACATGAACTCAAGTGACACAGATTCCATTACTTTTGTGCACAGATTCTCAAATTATTTCTTTCATACTTTCCTGAATAATTTAATCTGCTCCTTTCTGTCAAAGACAACATATTAACAAACATGGCTGGGGAGAGCAAAGACTTTCAAAGGTAACAAAAGCTGCTGAAAACTTCTATTTAAGAAATTAATTTAATCTAGGCAATGATCAATTCTGATTCAAATAAATGTAGCAAAGTTTGAGGGAATATCTTGTTTTGACAAACTGCACTTCTACATGACTTTGAGAACAGAAATGCGAATAGCAGCATTTTACAAGATTACTAAAACCTGTTGTTAAAATTCCTTGTTAAACTATGTTCTGCCATCATTTCAATCCTGACCTCTGCAGCACAGCTTTATGTGAGCAGGGGAGCAGAAGTACATCTCTGACATTAGCAAATCCTCCTAATTACAGGAGAACCACAGTAACCTGACATGCTGCTTGTCCATGGCTGCAGAGGAGACTGCAGGCCCTCTCTCTTTCTCAGCTCAGGCTCAGTGATCAGCTGTTGCCTTGAGGTCTAACCGAGAGCTAACCATGGCTCTGATTCTTCCCTGGTCACACTTCACTGAACTACTTTTACTCCTCAACTGGCAGCTCAAGAAGCAAAAGAATGGCAGTTTCAAAAGGACTGAAATGACAGCATTGGAGACATTCTCAGATGTATTTCCCTACATCCTGGTGTAGAGAACTTGATGGTCTCTCAGTGACTTTCCTGAAAAACCTTAGCAGTCACCCTTATTTCATCTCACACGTAGGTTGTAATCCCTCATACACAACTTCCAGAGTTTTCTGCTCACACACTACAGCTTGTAAGGCTGTGCTGAGTTCTCAGCACTTTCTGCTAAATGCAGATAGCGAGCAGAAACACTGAGGGAAGTACCTCTACAGCTCATGCCTGTACAACCAAGAGATGTGTCCTCTATACCTGGTAGAGCGGCATAAGCTTCCCAGCCTGGTGCCAACGACAGCAGCTGTGAGAGGGAGCCATGGGCACTGAGACTTGGCTTTTAGGCACAAGGAGAACAAAAAAGGACAACAGCTACACATAACAGGGGCCATCACCCTCCTGGAAACCATTCTGGAACTATCCAAAGTGAGAGAGAGGCAGCCCAAGATGTCAAGCAGTAACCTCAAAGGAAGGCAGTTGCTGTTCAGTCAGATATGTATTGTTTTAGACCTTCCTCAATGACTGACTGGGAATTCTGCTTCTTGCTCTGAAAAACGGAAACAGCATCTTTTGTTTGCTTGACCCTGAAAGGCAGAGGAAGTTGAAGACTTTATTTATTCAACCCTAAGACATGGGAACTTACAGACCATTGTCACTTCCCAAAGAGCTTTTGTTTTTATTTTCCTCCTCAGTCTGTGTGGGTTCTGTTTGCCTTACAGATTTTTCACAGACAGTTTGCTACCAGCCTTGGACATCTGTGACTTGCTTGCACATGGCTGTCAGTTGAAAGGAGGTTCTTTGTAGCTGCATGCAAATAGTCATGCTGCTTGATGGCAGAATTCACTCCAGTTTTGATCAAAAAGCCTTACCACTAGATTTGTTTTCCACCTTTTTAATTAGAACATGTATTTCAGAGCACTTTTGAAGTCTGTTACAGCAGTATGATGATGGATGGCAAGAAGGAAAGCTGAGGGAACCAGTCACGATCAGAAGTTGGCCAACACAATAGAGCACATGGACTTTGCTAAAGTCATCATTCCATTCCATTTCTGCCTTTGGGAGATTATTTTGCTGTTGAATTTCATGACAAAAAGCAACCCTTAAGGGAACAGGGCTCCTTAAGAACCCAGAAACAGAGAGGTTATCAAGGGTCAGGCACACAAACAGCTATCTCAAAGGCAGACTGAAGACAAGCCCCACTGGGCTACATCAGACTAAGGACCTATCCAAAATATTTGTAAAAAATTCAAAACTCTCTCCCTCCTGTGGTTGCCAATTCCAAGAAAACGAGCCTTAGACTTCACCAAGGGCTTTCTCATCAGGTCTCTCACTTTTGTTTTGGCTCAGAGCACAGACGCCAACCCTCAGTTTAAAGACAGTGAATGATGGAAGGAATTTCACATATAGGGAACTGCTTTGCACAGGGATCCTAGGAAGAAAAAAGGCTTTTTTGGTCTTTGTGCTGCTGCTAAGGCCACCAGTATTCCTGGTGAGTACACACAGCACAGACACTTAGAGCTTCTCCTCCCAAGAGCAAATGCCAACTGTAAGAGTCCCTCACCTAATCCTAGGGAGAGCTGCATTCCTGAAAGGGGCTTCTTGGGCCAAACACTGAACTGGATCTCTGACACTGCCTCACTGCTGTGTGCTGCAGAGAGCAGTCCTGCTGGGCTGTGCTGGGCTGCAGAGCCGCAGGCATTCTGCAGACACAAAAGGCTTGTGCTGGGGTGGGAAGAGTGGCTCAGTGATGCTGCTCTCTATAGGTTACTTGGATCCAAAGATCCATGTTGTAACCCACTGCATTTTTTACAGCAGTTAAATAAATAGAGGGCTAATGGCAGATGGTTTCACTTAAACTTCAAGAAAGGCACCGCCTATATGTCAATTTGGAATTGGTGTAATGAGCCAACAACATTCTGAATTACAATAAAAGCAAATTTAGGAATGAAACCTACTGGAGACTTAACTGGTCTCAAGTGCATAGTTAGATTTCTAAAATAATAGCTGCAATCCAGCATAACAAACATGACTTGCTTGAAAACAAACGCCTGAGTTTAACTGTAGATTGCAGTTCGTTTTCATTCCCATGAGAAACTGCAAGATATTTCTTCTTGGAGTAACTTCTCAGGAAGGCACACCAATGGTCCCTCCAAAACCATGTAGAGGAGGACTAGGACTCCCAAGTTCTGCTTTTTTCCTTCCAGGCTTACCAATGCTGAGGTCCTTAGGTACCATTAGGCAGATTTTCTGTGAGTATTGCATGTGTCCGCAAATGTTGGGGCTTTGACACTGGGCAGGGGCAGGTCAAAATTTGGCATGGCTGGCTGCAGGGGCCAAGGGGAGAGCTGTACCACGGGACAGCAGCCAGCAGGGACATGGGACAAGGGCAAAGGGCTCTGAGATCTGGGGAGGCAGAAAAGGAAAAGCTGCCAGCAGGCATTGACTGTTAACTGGGGGATGGCCCAGCAAGTTTGGAAAGGGGCTATGACCAGGGGGAAAGAACGAAAAGGGACTAAGAAGGGGAGGATTAACATGTACCAATGCGGAACAAGTTCCTGTACTTCAAAAAATTTACACTTAAACATATTTAACATATGTTAACATAGTAAACATATTTAAACAGGCAAATATTCCTGTGCACCTGCACAGTGAGGATCTGGTTCTATCCTAATGCTCATTGAGGGGCATGGGTGATTCAGGCCGACCCTGAGAAGGACCACATGGCACAATGTTACAACGTAATGGCTGTTTTCACTCTTTTCCAACATAGAGCAACTGAATACTTGAAAGCAAGTTTTTATCTTGAAAATTAATAACATACTGCTATTGCCTTGTACAAGATCTTCTTTTAAACTTCCATCTTATCAACTGCACACACGTGCACGTACACATTACAAGACTGGCTGCTGACATTGGCCACTACCTCACAGCACAAGGACAGCCACTTTCCTCCCAGAAAAACTCTTCAGGCTGTAACCTTGACTCTGCTTCATACACTGGTGAAAACTGCCAGATCAGTCTTGCAGAACTACTACGCAAAGCCATGTAGGACAGCAGTGGACAACTCATTCTACTTCGTACTCATCATCCATACCTGTTCTCTGTCCCTGCAGCCAGTGGTGGGAACGGCTCAAGCCAGCTAAACACAGTCTCTAGTGGACCTCAGAAGGCACCAGAGCAATCTAAGTGTGGTCAGAAAAGGGTGACTGTCCTGCTGGGAAAAGACTGTCCAAGTAGTTCAAATGGCTGGCTCTCAACTGCACTGTCAAGTATTTCATCTTTGGAAACAGTGTTGTGGGTAAACTTCAGTACACAGAAAAAGACCCTGCAGAACCAAGTGATGAAGTTCTGAAAAAGTTTCAAAACAAAGACCCCTTCACATGCACTCCTGTCATCTCCTCTGCCAGGGCTGTGGCAGTAAAAAGGAAGGGCAAGGAAGTGGCAGTAGAAAACGTTTCCCTTCTTGCACAGAGATCTGGCTGAGGCACAAGGAAAGAGGGGACAAGTTCTTTCACTGAAAGTTTTGCCAATTTCTCCAAAGGAGACTCATTCTTTTCCAGCAGCCAACTCTCTGCAGGTGCACAAAGAATTAAGGTGGGCTTAAAAGAATAGCAGACAGCTGGGAGGAAAGCTTTGTCAGCCAACTTCCAGATGCTTGTGCAGGACGTCTCCAGTCCCCACAGAGGCAGAACAGGGTGGAGAGGCAATGTTCTCAAAGGAGAGAAATGGGTTCTTCTCCAGGCAGAACATTTTAGGGAGTCATTTCCTCCAGGTGATCAACGGTCAAATTAAAAACCAAGCCAAGTTACCTACTGGCTCTTGTGTGTCTTTTAACTTTTTTCCTAACACCTGGCTGGGTGTCACAGAGGAATCCGTGTTTGACGCCGTTGTTTACTTAATGCTATTCTTGTGTCTCATCTGTTTCGACATCTCTGCCCAAATCCCTGGACATTTTTTTTATTTCCTGGATTATGCTGATGTTCCAAAGAAAAATCCCGAAGAACCGAAGAAAATATAATGTATGTACATTTCATTAATAATGAAGGACAAGATTTGTCACTGGATTCTGATGCATATTTTCCAAATTATATTTACTCCAACAAATGAAAAGTTACTTCAAGTAAAACGGGACTCAGTAAAATGTTAAGAAGAAATACTTTGTAATTTAGAAACAGTGTTTGTACTTCAAGTGATAAAGTGCCCACTTGCATGTGATAATTCAGGTCAGCCAGAAAAAGACTTTTGTAATAGACATAAAAAGGGAGTTTCAGGCAGATAAATGCCAAAAATAATTCTGATACATCTAATAAAAATTCCCCTAGGACAGCTGTACAGATTATCACACTCGGCTGTACTGCATGGGAAAGTGCAATTATCAAAATGCTGAAAGCCTGAACTGATTCTTTTTTTCTTAGTTTATGGAAATTCACATCATCAGATAATGTTTTCGGCATGCTGGGATTTAACAATAACATTTGGGTTTATGATTCACATGTACTGTAAAACACAGATGTTTTAAAAAAGCATTATGCGTACAGTTATTCAGAAAGTAAAGTTTACACTGTTCTGGGGTTCTCAACGCATTTGATGAGTGTGGCAGTGACCCTGTGCCCCAAACATGTCCTAACTTGGCAACTCCTCACCTTTTGAACTAATGATATATTTGTGCAGGTCATGTCCTGTCTCTCATGTGGGACTGAAATGCTGATCCAGAACATTTCTGTGCACTAATAAGCCTGTGCCCAAGTGCAAAGCTGTTTTCTCTGCTGTCCTGCAGCACGGTAACGTGATGATTATTAATCCTGACCATGCAGTGCTGAGAGGTCCCACTCACACTGAGTGTTGTATAACAGTGTGGTAAACAGCTGAGGAAGGCCATGGAAGGCACTCAGCATCCTAACACACCAGCAAGGCCAAGGAATTTGCCCTGCTTAGCAGGCGTAGGAGGAACCCAAACGAGGAGATGAGGACAGTCTCCACGGGCTCTGTAAGCCACCAAGTTAGAGAAGTTAAATCCCATTCATGTAACCCTTAATCGGCTGGGTACAAATCACCCGGACTGGATGGCACCCTCCCTGTCCTTGAAGGAGCCAGAAGGAGACACTGCACAATTGCTGGCCAAGTCCCCCACCTCTCCTCACAGTCTGGGTGACCAGGCATGGCTGATTTGCCAGTACCCCAGCTCCAATGGGGACCCTGGCAACCAAGCCCCAGTAATGACCAGTTTGACTTCTGCAAAGCTGTAAAGACAGACATTTGGCCTAAGTTTGCTTTTCATGTATGAGTCAGCCACATCTCTTTGAAATTGTTCTCTTATCGTTCCCTTTCTTCTTTTGCACTTACCATTGATGTTTACAGCTGGCAGCACTATAGACATCTTTGGTCTCCTGGTCTTGTTATGTGTCGTGGCTGGCAGTAACAGGTGGTCCTGGAAAACAGCAGAAAAGCTGTGTTAAATCTACTCTCAAAGTGGAGAGCTGGGAAAATGGCTTTCCATTCTCTCTTACTGGCAGTACACACTGAACTGTTTACAACAGCTCAGAAAATTCATATTGTTGAGGGAGTCTTCCAAAAGTCACAGCAATTGCTCATGCTGTGTAACCAAGAAGAAATCTCTACTGCATGCAGCAGAATATGAAAAAGCCTTGATCATGTGGAAAGAGATGGAAACTACCATTAAGCCCTCATTCAACAGAGTGCTTATGTATATGATTAAAGTAATTTAACTTGACTTCAATGATATTTAAGCATGTGGTTAAGGACCTTGCTGAGTCGAAGCTTTTACCTGCAGAGCTGTTTATACGTAAGCCATCTTGCTGTCTCTGTCAAGCCCTACACCACATGCCTCGAGCAGCAGGACTGCACTGCTCAGAGTTGGGATGGGGTGTGAAACATGAGCTCTGCTGACAAAACCCACCAGGGAAGTTGGATGGTAAAGCTGTGCTTCAGTATCTTATCTCTACTGGGTGCTGCTGTAAGGCAGCAGTGCTCAAACTGACTACCCTGGCTCTGACAGTGGAAGCTGCATCCACAGGAAATGCTCTGGATACGGACCTGGCCTGCAAGGAAAAATGCAGCCTTTCTTCAGGGTTCTTTCGCTGTGCTGAAGTCAAGCTGCTCAACTTGCAGCCCGGAAAAATATGGTCCTTCCCTTATCAATGGAACTTAAAAGCTCTGGTCCGGGCATCTCCCATATTACTAAGCAAGTCTGATGTTCTCCTTTCATGCTTTCCCATGCTTTTCCCATACAAACATCTCATACTTTTGGGCAAGGTTATCTTTTTGGCAGACTGAATGAGACTTCCTACAGAACACATTAATTTATTAATGTCAGGGTAACTGTAATTTTGCCATTTTAAAATATAAACACTACATTGTTATATGTAAGATTCAGAGAACTGAGTTATACACACAAAGTTAGGTGTTAAATATATCAAGACATTCTGTAAATACATTGCAGAAATATCACTCTCTTTTTTTCCCATCAAAAATTCCCCACCCCCGCCCCACTCCAAACACCAAATGACTGACCATGAGAAGAAAACATTACTTAAATAAATGTCTGCAAAAACCATCTTGGTACCAAAATTATAAAACTCTGGTATAATTCTTAGATCACATATGTAATTCCCATTTCACTTTTGAACCACTTAAGATTAAGACAACATTCACTAAGACAATGAACCATACATAAAAACTGTTCTTGAAATCCAGTGTTCCCAAAGGAACAGGCCAAAGATAAGATGCCTACTAAATTACATTTTGTAACAATGCCCTTGACATGATTTGATGACTATTTTTAGCAGAGCTTAAAAAATGTTTATACTGTTTGTTTTCTTTCTTTTTCAATGCTTCTGGTAGTCCAGACCATCATTACCTACCAAACCACAAGTACTGCACAGATGATCACCTGAGAGTCATTACAAGTAGCAACTGCTTTTTGCTAACCTATCTGGAGATTGGAGCATTAATTTATGCTGCCTTATAATGGCACCTTTATTTACTGTATGTATAAATTGTATTAAGAACTACCACAAGGACTTTACAGTTGTATTCAAAAGTGCTTTGGAGTTGCTGCACAACCTCCCAGTGATTCAACACCAACTGTGGAAAAGACAGACAAACAGAAAGCTCTAAACCCAGACTGCCACCAGGAGCTAACGTGCAAGATGCACAGATTGTCTGGAAGCTGCCCATGTACAAGGAGACATTTTATAAATCTGGAACTGGTGAAATTTAACCATCTCTCTAATCATCTTTATCTTCCATATGCGCTGTGACAATCAGTGCAAACTTGCAAAGCTACCTAATTAACCTCATTCTGCATTGAAGTCAAAGGGTATGCTGCAGAATATCAGATATTTTGACCACAGTTAGCCACCCACAACATTCTCAAGCCCAAAAGTCTTCAAATAGTCCAAATCTTTATTTGAACGCAATACATAATTAATTCTGTGCAGCAGAAATGAGTGTACAGATGAGTGATTTGGAAGAAATCAGACATTCAGAAACATTGTTTAGAATGTATTTCTAAAATGTCCTGTACTGTTCTGAAGGATGCTGAATTGCATCCCAGAGGGGGGTGTGACACTAGTACTCATTTCTAAGTTTAAACAGCAGACACCCCCCCCGCCCCCCCCAAATTAAAATACTGTTTGTGGTATTAACACATCGTATAAAACTGAAAATGAATAAAAGCAAATTTTGCAAGTCAGCATCTGGCTCAGGAGCATGACTGTCAGAGGCAGAATAAATCAGAACTATTACCCAACAACAGATGGCTTTGGCTGGGACCAGGAGTTGCACTTAGACGACAGTTTAAATAGATGAAGCAGACCTGAGACTGCTGGCAGAATGACTGGAAAAATATTAGCCTGGAAAGAATATTCCAAATGAGACCCTTGCTTCAGCCATTCTCATTTTGCCTTTGATCATCTCTTACAGTTCTGTGATACTGAAGCCAGATGAGATGGACAGATAAATATAGACAGATACTAAAAATCCAGCCACGAACACGTTACCTTCATTTAGTAAGTCTCATCAACACATGGAACTGCAATAAAGATTCTGAGATTTCTTGCATGTCAGATCAGTGTTATCAGGACTCTAGCAGGGATTAAGTTTTAGAGCCTCACGTATCTCTAACCCCTACAGCCAAATGGCAATGGAAATCCTGTTCCACTGTTCTAGAATATTCCAAAAGTCCTGCTGCTCCTGCAGCTTCACCCTCAATCACATGACATGTGGTTTGGTACTCAAAGTCCCTCCTACCTAGATGCATGAAAATATGCAGACATTTTAGCTTTCATAAAAAAACTCTGGTTTTAACTCTCATAGTTTAAGGACATAAACAAAACATCATCACTGCATACCATGAGGTTTCACTAAACAGAGAAAAAAATGCTAGTCATGGGTCTTTTTGATTTCATTTTGTTTCTTAAACTATCATCACTTCTAAGCTGGACTCTTGGCTTTTAAATTAGTAGAACTAGCAACATTGCTTGTTTTGGCTTTTGCAGTGCATATCCCATCAGCCACAGCACCTCCCAGGGAGCAGTCCTGCACCTCCTCCATTCCTGTTTCATTGTGTGACAGAAACACATAGGAATTAATCCTCGCAGTATGCCCACGAAGGAGGAAAATATTACAGGGCCTGTTTGGAGGAGAGGTGCACGCATTTGAGGGAAGCCCGCGTGACACTGGACACAAAGGAGCGAATTTCCAGCCCCGCAAGGCTCTGCACTCTCAGCATGAGCTGTCTTTCCTCCTATCCCAGAGGTTACTATCTGTCAAATCAATTCCCCCAGATTTTTCTTACCTTCTTAGTTGTTGTGCTTAGGTATGGATAAGTATTTTTCAAAAGGCTTTTCTGAGGTCTTAATTAACGACACTTGATGTAGATGTGCTTTGTTAGAGCATATTTAGCACATCTGCCTGTGTGAACACTGCTAGTCGTGCTGCTGCAGGGCAGGCCGAGCCTCTGACCCTTCCCAGTGGCTTGGAGCATGTACCCTGCAAAGTACAGATGTGATCCATGCGGGAGCCAAGGCTCCAGGAACACAGCCCCCAGCCCACTCGCACAAAAACTTTGTCAAGATGTCCCAATGAGCCCTGCTCTTCGTTAAGAGATCTATCTCTGACAAACCAAGGATAACCTTTTGCAAAAACAAGTGACATTTGCTGCTTTACAGCAATAAAAGCTCCGAGGAGACTGGATTAAAATACCCAAGGAAAACCTTAATGTGCTGTTCTGGTAATTTGCCTCGATGAGGAGATTTGATCTTTACCATTGCCTTGGAGACCAGCTCCGTACAAGAATATTGCAACCAACAAAGGCAGCTGCCGGAGCAGAGGGGGCAAACGGAGCCAGGCGCCTCAGTGTGCCAAAGGGCACTCTGTCCAGCAGCTTCCTAAGGCTTCTTACAGCAAACAAACACTGGAGCTGGGCATTTCTTCATCTCTGTTTATGGCTAAGAAGTCTCCCAGGGAATTGTGTGCCTCAGCCTCTTCCAGCCTGCCTCTTCCCACTGTGATTCTAGGACCACATTACAGCCACCGCTGATCCAGGCTGAGGAGCTCCCCACATCCCTCTGAGGGGTCATTTTTCTTTAACGGCACTACTTCTGCAGTGCTCAACGTCTCCTGACAGCTTAAAAGCTTATCTGTTAATCTGACCACACCTAGTGATTTGAAGATGAAGCACATAGAAAACAAGTGCTTTTTTGATCATAGAAAAAATGTCAATCAAATCCACGCATTGTCTTTCAAACCTGTTTCTTCTGAACATCTTCAGGGATCTTGAGTCGATGACGTGACACTGGGCCTTCTTTACAGGTATGCTTTCCGCAATACAAAGAATGTGCAACAAAAAAGTGCTCTCCCAGGCCCAAAAAATTGCATGCCACTTCAGAGACTGAATCAGAGTACAAATACTCCAAGGAGCTAGACTTCTTAAACTCCTGGGCTCACAGAGCCCACAAGCTGGCTTTTTTTTCCACACACCACAGATTTCACACATTTTAAAAATTTCAGAATCATCATTTCAGGCTTTCTGCTGTTGCCAGAGATGTGACATGTCTGTCCTGTTCTCCTACACAGGCCACTGACCTGGCCCTGAGCAGCATCACAGCCTTTGGCACACAACTCCTGGCCAAGAAATGGTACCCGTGAAGGTGGAACTTTAGGAATCCAGGGCTGGATTTCGCAGCTCTCCGAATACAAAAGGAGGCTGTTTCTCAGGGAAGAGAACACACCACAGTGCACTCAGAGCCAAAGGGCTGATTCTCATCTACCCCAGCGGTTCCCAACACTGCAAAGCACAGAGCACAGATCAGATGTAAACAGGTCTTGGCATTTCTGGTTTCCTCTGCCAGTTCAAAAACGACATGTATGAAAGTTTTCAAATTTGTAGAGGAAATAGCTGTATAATTTCATTATGGATTCATTTGGGTGATGGCAACCATATGATGCCCTGAGGTTACACCACACTGGATGCAGCACTGGTCCATCTGAAAACGCCAGGAGTTCCTGAAACACTGCCTTCGCTATCAGCGGATGTTAAACAGGGCAGAAATGCAGAGGGGATGGTGCCTCTGGAAACATTTCTGACCCTTATATCTGAAAAGCATGGGGATGGTTTTGAAAACAGAAAAAAAAAAGAGAGGAAACCAATTAAAACCTCTACACAAACTGTGACTCATAGCCACCACTCTTGCTCATCATACCATGAATTTAGTAAAGTTGACTTGCTTTTAAAGTTGATGCGTTGAGTTTTTCTGTTTGCTTGGTTTCTGACGGTTTTTTAAAGGCAGACCCTAGAAATCCAAGGAGACCTACTCACCTCATCCTGGATCCTTACAGGGAATCCATGACATGAAGAGTATGGAAGCAGGTGAAAGATAGGATAATGACTGCAAGGAACTCACAGAAAACCCACAATAAAATTTCACGAGGTATCAGCCTCTCTGCACCAGCTTTTGCCAGTCCACCTTGAGAGGCCCCAGTAGCTTTACCACTTCAACAATAACCATTTAACTTGATTTGAAATTGTACCAGTTCTACCTACATTTAACCTTGATGTTAGCCAGCACATATTAACACTTCGATTTTGCAGCACACTTAAAGAAGGGAGTTTGTAATTGAGAATTCAGCCCCTAATCATAGTGTCTAATTACTTTTCTAGGTTTTAAGCCCATTTTGAGGGATGGGGAGAAGACTGTCCCACAACAAGAAAGCTCCAAAAAGTGGTGGAAATAGATTCTTTTTCTGCTTTTATTTTTGCCCAAATTGCTCCTTTTCACCCCAGTGCTGTTCCAATCCCCATGTCTCTGTGCAGAGGTGGTTTTTACAGCCTATACTTTGCACACAGAGATGGAATGAAGTGATGAGATATGATTTTTATTTGAGTGTTTTACCAGAAATAGCTCGATCCCACAGTCAATAAAATGTCCTGTAGTGTAAGATTACACCTTTCTGCCATTCCCAGACAAATTTTCATAAATAAAATGTAACTGCACTCTGGAACAGTTTCTGATCACTGTCCCTGCAGAAGGAGTTGCTATCCAGTTTAGCCTCCACATGAGAGATCTTTTAATGAAGAAGTCTTCAGTGCCTTTCAATGTAAATTGTGCCACTGCCAGATGTGATACAGCCTGGGCTCCAAAACCAAACTAACTGGAAAGCACCTTACCGTGAGTCAGAGAGCCTTGTGAAAATCCCAGAGACCTCAGAGGAATGGAAAATTCACTCTGTCACAAGCTTCCTCTGGAGGAGTTTCCCCCACTCCCTTCAAAGGCAGCACTGCTCCTTGTCCATGAGCAGGGCTCAGCTTTGGAGCGTTTTCTCAATGTAAAGGGGAACCAGCAGCAAAGGATCTCTCCTGGATTCTAAGAACTAGAAAGGTTTTGGAGACTACTAAGGCTAACAGAGACCTGCTGGGAACTGTGTCCTTTGCAGTTCACAAACATGCAAAGCATTGTGGAGGTGCACAAATGGCACCTGTAAAGCAGGTGTCATACAAAGGTGGAAAATACTGATATACTGTTCAGTTTTTCTATTTTCATGGCTTATAATCCCTTTATTCAACATACAAGGCCAAAGAGGAGGAATTATGCCTTAAGATAACACTAAAATATGCTGGTTATCAGGTATATATAGACTCTACCCAGTAGGCCTCTGAGAAGGCAGCGTGTCTCCCTTCAGGAAGTGGAACATGAGCACACTTCCAGAGACAGGCTCATTAACCTTCTGTCCTACTGAAACATCTATCCTCATCCTGTAAACAAAGTGACACCAGAGCTGCAAAATTACCAGCTTCTCTGCAGCTCCCCATTCCTTTGCAAATCCCTCATTCTGGAATTGCCCAAGATGAACCTGCCTCATTTCTATCCAAGCTATTCGAATTTCTTTTTTGACTTGCTAGACATCCTAAATAAAAGGCACTAAATACCATCCTCCTTTCCTTGTGGATAGGGAATGCCCCAGGAAATCACAGTTTGCAGAAGCTTAAATGAGGCACAGCAATGCCAGTCCGATTGCAAGGGAGAATGAGGTGAAGGCACCCCATTTGGACTTTATTTCTATCGTAAGTGTACTTTTCCTTGTAGTTTTCTCTTTTTTTATCCACTTAGGAAGGAAAAAGGCCATGCGAACAAGGATGGCACAGGACAGAGACTGGACAGAAATCCTGCCAATTAAACTTGTCTGCAGAACTGCTCTGCAGGCCCAAAAGTAAAGAACAATGCATGCATTTGCTATGATGTAATTTTGGTTTGGCAGCAGATTAAAAAAAAATTCCTAAACGCAAAGTAAGAGGATGTGAGGGACAGAATTCTATGTTTAAGTAAACAGTTTTGGTTAAAATCGTATAGGAAGGTTCTACAGGACTTGAAAATGCTTTGATAATTTGTGTGGGTGTTAACTGTGGAAATTAGCTGAGTTTCAAAACAAATTGGAAAAGGTATGTCTAGCTGACTTAGTTCTGTGCTCCTGTGAAAGGAAAAAAATCTCAGCTTGTATGGATGGAAAAGTTCCTCCATTGTGTTTGACAAGGATCAGATTTTCTTCTCAAGGCGCTCTCAATCAAACCAGCATCATAAAATCAAAAATGTTTGCTTCAAATTACTTGAAAATTATGTTTCTCTGCCATTTTCTGTCCTTCCCAGGGGCTATAGAAGCACAGAAATGCAGTTCATCTGTAACTCCCAGCTGAGTCTGTCAACTATCTTTGCAGATTTTACAAAGTTGTAAGACCTAAAAGGAATTAATTGTTTTATTACTACTACCCATAAAAAGAAATTCCCCTCCTTCTATAATTCACTGCAGCAGAGCTCTGCTTTTGCATAGCATCTGCAGGCTATTAGTTTTGCAACTGCAATCTGTAATTGCAAAAACATGTAATTTAGGTAGGGCATGTGAATCCAGTCCAGTAAAACCGAAAAGGATATAATCCAGATTCTTTGCTTCTCTCACAAAACATTAACCCAAAATTTCTATATTTGTCAGCAAGACCCCAGGTCTTCTACAGAAGACAAATCTTGGATTTCCAGAATTACTGCTCAACTGGAGACTGCCCCAAAAAGCACACACAACCCAAACTGTAGTGGGGAATGTTGCTATCAGCAAACACCTTTCTGCTGCTGTTCTGCCTTTTGCAGCCCAGCCCCACAAGCACAGAGCCAGCCGGGGCACAAAAACGATGCAGCTCCAGGGGCACACTCCTTAGAGTGGAGCGTGATCTCTTCAGACCACCTTCCCATGTAACAGAAGTTGGATGGCTAAAAAGAAATTTATGCCAGGCTTTCTCCAAATGCTGGATCAATGTAACATTGCAGTTCCAAATCCATTTGCTAGTACAGCTGTCCTCTGCCTTCTCTTCCAGCTGACTTCAAAGGGCAGTGCAGTACTAGAACGCTTTGATCTCGCTTTGTGGTGACGTCTCCATCCTGAGAGCTCTTCAGAGCCCACTCGACAATGCCACAGCCACCCTCACTCGCTGTCACCAGCAGCCTTCCTCCACACAGGAGGCTGGACCAGTGGGCTCTTCAAGCAACATTTCCAAGATCCATAAGGACCTGGGCTCAAACTTGGAAGTCTGTCAAGATCATACTTCTACCTCACCTTTTTCCCTGTCTTGCTAACCTGCAGACCTCTCATGAAAAGACTGAGAAAGATGCTGATAGCAATCAGGGTTAGGAAGATATCAAAGATAGCAATCAGGGTTAAATACACATAAGAAGCGTTCAGGGATAGCTACACAAGTCCAGGAAAGGTCACAGAGCCTGTGACTGAACGCTCTTCTGGCAGAACAATTTCATTTCAAAGCAAGAGAAAGGATGCTTTCTTACAGAGCAAAAATGCCCACACATACAGGCAGCTGGGAATGCAGGGGAACTTTAAAATCCTAACCAGAAACAACTGTTTAGTAAAGACTTCAATCTTTTTTAAATCAAGGCAATTAATTTGATCACAGTGTGTTCAGTCCTACAAAGCATATGGCACAAGATCCAGCCCTGGTCTGAAATTACTGTCTTCTTGTCTTCTGCAGCAACAGAAATAATTTAAATCTCCCATTCAAGCTCCACACTATGTAAGACAGCTGCAAGCCAAGAAGCAGATCACCTGCAGTTGTCAATGCAGCAGACTCAGCATCTTGGACAGCTCAGCTAAAGAAGCTGAGACAGCCAGAATTTGGACATGATGCAGGATTCAGTCTGAAGGGCAACTTTTATTAAGTGGATTCAAACATGTTCCCATGCAAAGAACAATTTTATATATATATATATATGTATGTATTACTGATGCACAGTATATACATTCAAAGCTTTGCATAAAAATACTAGTAGACTGAAAAACTCCATTTTACAGATGCTGCTAATGATTCTAAGAAGTCTGCACCTGGTCCATCACATGGCACAATAGGACCCAACTGTTCATCAGCCCAAAAACTGAGCACGCACTGATGCATTCTTGAGTTGAACACCTGGAATTTATCTTAAAACATGTTTTAGTATCTGCAAAGAGAGGATACACGTCCTTTGCAGCCAGGATATCAGGTACTGCTTTCAGATCTGGTTTGAGGGAATAAAATGACAACTGCGGCTTACATCTCGCAGTCAGTGCGACTTTCCCCTTTCCTGATCCATCCACTGATCTATGATTGTTGCCAGCTTGCTGGAAATATATTCACTGGGGAGGGTAAACAAACAAATTGAAGGCAAGGCTAATGACAGGAGAGAATAAAGTAAGTCTGAATTCAATTCAGACCAAACGCAGTGAGAGCCAAACTCAGGGTGCTCCTCTCTCTTCTCCCTGCTGAGACAGCCACAGCTTGCTCCTGCTTGCCCTTGAGGGCCTGTCCTGGTTTCAACTGAGAGACAGTTTATTTTCTTCTTAGCAGCGGGCACGGTGCCTGTTTTGAATTTATGTAAGAATAATGTTGATAACACACCAATGTTTTGACTGTTGCTGAGAAGAGCTTACCCTAAATCAAGGACTTTTGGCTTTCCCATGCTCTGCCAGTGAGCAGGTGCACTGCTGGGAGCCTGGACAGCTGACCCAAACTGGACAAAGGGATATCCCATACCAGAGAGTGTCATATCCAGTGCATAAACTGGGAAGAACTGGCCGGGTTAGCTGCTTGGGACAGGCTGGGCATCAGTGAGCAACTGTACAGTGCATCAGCTGCTCCTCTCCTCTCCCTCCTTTTCATTATAATTATTACCACTATTACTATCATCATATTTATTTCATTTAAATTATTAAACCGTTTTTATCTTACAGGGTGTATTTTTTTTCCCAATTCTCCTCCTCACTGGTGGGGAGACAGGGAGTGAGCAAGTGGCTGCATGGTACTTATGGACTAGATGAGGTTAAACCATGGTACTGCCCGAAAGCAGACAGTGAGCTTGATTCTCATCTGCACCCAGAGAGATGCTGCTTCTGAGACCACAGCAGATGTACAGGAAATTAGCAACAAATTTTTCCCTGTTGTGGAAGTTGCATCAGTTACACAGAAATACATCAGAGGACTGGAAAGTCTGGGTTAGAAGAGTTTGTTATCCCTCAAATTCTTGGAAAAAGCAATTGGCCATGAGTAAAGTTTCTGGGGATCTCCTCCTGCCCTCCATCCTTTAGCCTCATATGCTCAGGGTACCTGAATCTCTCTCTAAACCTTTATGAAGCTAACTCCTCTTCAATGAGATGGAGGAATCACCTCACAAGCAGCAGCAAGAAATGATATTTTAGGTCACAGGCAGAATGCTGTTTTATAAACACAGGCAGTACTTTCACTAAACTGCCTTTGACCAGGCTTTAGAAATATAGGTCTCATTTGCATTGTCACGTTGCTGGGTAAAGTGGCTTTGAAGGCACCTTTCTACGGAACCTAAAGAACTGGGTGCTCTTTCTTCTCTAGCTATCTGCCATTTTCTCTCCTCCAATTTTACCACTGAAAGTGGTTTCGCCCTTCTTCCACATTATGTCAAAGTTGAATAAAAGAATACCTTTATATAAATATAATCACCCACAATGCAAGTGCCACTGCCAAACCCACAAGAATAAAGCAACACGGGACATAAGGGAAGAAACACACCCAGATAACACAAAAACAAACGCTCAGTCAGCAGGCGGTAGCACTTTTGCCTGAACCCCCCAGATTTACCCAGAGCTCTGCAATGACTTCAGCTCAGACCTGGGTGGGTCTCTGCACATCTTGGCAGCAGGGACAGGCAAAGTTCCTGGGCTGCCGATGGCTGGACGGTGGTCTGGCACACTCAGGCCATGGCTGGGGCTCCAAATCCAAGCTGCCTTCTGTTTTCCCCAAAATGTTGGTGCACAGACAACAAGGTTTTAATATCAGCATGCAGTGGGCTGAATCCAAATTTGATGGCAGCGTTTTAAGCTGCGCAATGTGTATTGCATTACAGCTGCTTGTTGGAAAGATGCTTCTCATTCTGCGGATCCCGGGACATCTGTATGGCTAAGGATTCATTAACTATTAATAGCTTCTTCTAATTAAAGAGATATTCAATATAATAATGCTAAAGAAGTTATTGCCTCTGTTACTAATAATCTCACTTAAGAGAGTATGAAGACGACGTTTCCTTCCCTTTTTTTGCCTATTGGTTTGTATTTAGCCCAGCGCAATGAGCTTTCTTCTTTTCACATTTGTAGCTAAGTTTCACTTCTAAATCTCAATTCTGAGTCCAGATTTTTTGCCAAACGTCTGCTCTGTTTGAATTTCTAGTCTTGCTGAGGAAGACATAAATCAGTTTTAGAAACAGAGATCATTTTATAATGGAAAAAGGACTGTAAACGCTTAGCATCTCCCCCTAAACAGAACCCCTCAAACCAAAACAAGAAAACAATCTGATGGAAAATAGTCTTAAAAGCATATATAAGGTACGTGATTAACTCGTACTTGGAAGCAAAAAGGATCTTGGATGCCTGTTAATCACCTCCAAGCTACCTTAAGTGCACTTCAGAATGGCACAGCCTCAGCAATCGGATCCCCACGACCACCTAAAACAGGAGGGTTCGTCTCCTTCCCTGCCAGCCTCTGCCAATTGCCAGACTCTCTTGACAGTCCCCTGAACCCCTCAGGCTGTTTTCCCACCAACACAATTAAATGGCCCAAGGAGGGATCTGACCGGAATATGAACAGCCAAGAAACCTGCATGGACAACAAGAACCCTCCTTTCTGGTGTTGGTAAACCACATAAATGACTCCCTGTTCTCTACCCTTAAAGAGTCCTGGGATCTGCTCATGTAGCTAGGGAAGAAATCATCCAGTTTCAAACAGTGAGAGTACTACAGTGCTGTACAAGCCATCACAAAAGCCACCTGCACTTGTCCATTGTACAGCTTGTAGAAAACAGCAGTTTCCACAGAAAAACCTTTCTCTTGTGACAAGAGTTTGCTTGGATCCTGGTCTGAAGCCTGATAATGGGTAAGCAGAGGTATAAACTGGTGCACGAGCATCACGCTCCTTGTCCATCTCATGACTGTGTGAGTAACTGCTTGCCTGCCACAGCTATTGAATTAGCAAGATCACAGGCACCAGATCAGATAAAAGAGAGGGAAAGGTTTGGGAAGATAAAAACGTGGAGATGCTTGCTTGCACGCTACTCAGAAGACATCAGGCTATGGCTTTCAGGCTGGGCCTGTCTCTCTTCCTGCAGAGTAATGTTTTCTTCTATCAGTACTTGCCAGCTCTCCACCACATTTAGAACATAACGACCCAAGTAAATAGAAGCCTTTCATCTCCCCACTCAGGGTGAGATTAATTTTTTCCAGCTTTAGCTGTCTCACAGAGCTGTCTGGGCTCCCTTTAAAACCTCCAGAAGGAAAAGCACCTCTGGAAGGAAATCCAGTCCACGCAATGGTAGGTGTTTGGGATTGGTGGGGAAAATTGAGAAGAGCTTTTCTGCCTCCATTAAGCAGAAAAGGAGCCTTGAGTGGTGCTTGAGAATTTGTGGTGCCTGGTAGTCCATAAAGTAGCAACAGCAATCTGTGAAATGATTTAAGAAAGAAAGCCCGATGAAATGAAATTAAGGAAGAAAAACAGAAGTAGGAGAGGAACACTGCATATTAAGCAAACCTAAGCCTTTATCAGTGCACTTCTCACTTGACATGTGCCAGTAACTTAAGACATCTAGAACTATAGTAAATGCTTTTGCCTTCAAGTGTTCTAATTATGTACATTTTTCTCATGGAACAAGAAGTCTTGAGTTAATTTCAACATTTTCTACAAATATTGTGCAAAGTATGATGCAAGCGTATCAGAGAACCACAGAAGCTCTGTTTTCATAAATGTGGGTTTTATAAATGAAATGCCCCATTGACAACATTTCACCAAAACACTGGAGTTTCCAGCTTTTTTATTTCAAAATACAGAGGACTTTCAGGTCAAAGAAAGCTCTACCAGAATTCTAATCGTAGAATAAAGATGTGAGGAATGATGCATGAAAGGTTTTAGATAAGTACATACATCAGTGTTCTCTTAGACACTGAGGGTACAAATAATATGGCAAAATAATTGATTTCACTACATGGATAGCATCAATTGCATGGGCACTTTTTCAATCACCTGAATTATGCTTCTATATGAACCCTCTCCTCTTTTCTTACTCCTGTACTGATTTTAATTCTACACAAAAAGATTGAACATCTCTGACACACCACAATTTCTGCAAAGTATCAGAGGTACCGAGCACCCTGAAGGCACCAATCTTAATCTTCTCTTCTAGCTGGAGGGCCACTCAGCTTGCCATTAACCAGTTTAATATGTGTAGGCACTACTCTCTTTATTAACCCAACTCATCAACAAAAATACCTTATCAGACTCTTAATGTGCAGGTCTAAGAAGAGCAAGAGCCTGAGGCTACTTCCTCCTGGTGGATGTGCTGCCTTTCACTTCCATTCCCTCTTGCCCTCTGAACCTCTCCTGGCTCTGCAGAGCTACCCCTGACCCACACAAAGGCAATGTGAACTCCAGACAGTCCCCAGGCTGCAGCTCATTTCCCCCTCTCCCTCTGATCCCACACAGATCTGTTTGTAAGCACACCAAGAGCACACACAGCCCTGTAACGACTGCACATGCCATTACTGGGAGAGAAACCCAGATCAGGAGCACAGCAACACATCATCTCATGGGCCAGATTGAACACCATAACCTCCTACAAGCCAAGGCAGCTGCATCAAAGCTTAGCCAGGCCATTTTCAAACAGAAAAAGCACTGCAAGCAGGTAGAAGTGACTTGTAACAGAATTGGACAGAAAGTGCCACAGCTGAGGTACAGGGTTCTGGTTTCCTTCTTTTAATCCACACCAGTCTTGTTCTTAGATTCCTGTTTCCTATGAGAATTAAGGTACTGGAAGTGACTTCTACAAGCAAACGGGTAAATTCTCAAATCTACCATCAAGAACTGGAGAGACTAAGTCATAAGGGTGTCAGTTTTGATCCATGTGAAGAGGTTCTACTCTGCTGGACAGTGATGGTTAGAACTGCCAGGAGAGCAGAGGAGGGATGAAGTGCTGTAGGGAATTAAAAGGTAATTATTGGAGAACTTAGAGGATGTCAGGTTCTTCCCTCTGGCCTATCCTGCACTCTTTACACACATGTGTGCATGACAATGAGACTGATGGACATACACTCTTTTTACATGCATTTCTTAAATCCTTTTGACAAGTGCCATGGTGTGGGTAATTTACTCCTCCTGGAATGCCATACCAAGCCAATACTAACCAACTCTACCCTGAAATGGAAATATCCTGTCACGACATTGCCATTTACCCAGCTGGCTTCACAACCTTTTTTCAGCATTTGTACAACCACACCTGTGTTTAGCCTGAACCTAAAGTTCCTTTCTGCTAAGTGTAAATGTAGCTCTTTACACTTTTTCTTATTCACCTAGAGCTGCAATTACCTGCTTTTATCAACATTTTACACCAAGCAAACTGCTGCACCTGTTGCTTTTCTCCAAATGACAGCACGTTTATGTCCAGTTTCATTTTTGTACATGTTTCTCTATGTTGGCACTTCGGAAACTGAGCTTGAGAAGTCAGGAAACTTCATGCCTGGATTGTATGCAGCACCTCTGCTGCCTGCTGGAGAGTTAAAGCTTACAGCTGGTTAGCAAATGCCAAACAGATGGTCCAGCAACAGCAAAGAGAAACCCACAGTGTTACCTCCCTGATGTTAAGGAGATGGCCTTCTGGAGATGCTGGTCCTGATTACCTGAGACAGCAAAATGGTTTCTTTTGAGCCACCTTTTCCAGAAGTCACCTGCTCACTGATTACCCACGGAGTTCCTGATGAAAAACTCCAGGTCTGAGTGCTCAGGACTGTTCTTAGAAAGGAGAAGAGCTCCATGCTGATTTCCTGGAAAGGAGATTAAACAAGGGCCTCCCAGATGCTAACAAGTGACTCAACCTAAGAATCTCCACATTGAGGAACAGCTTGGGAATGTGCACTTCTAGAGTCTCTAGAGGATTGTTTAACACACAGGAGCCTGGCTGGACTCAGATCCAAAGGCCTGTGTACCTTCCTCACACAGCACAACCTCTCTGAGCACAGCTCAGACTGCCCTCCTCATATTGGATACAACCCTCTTGGAGACAGCTGACACTCGAAACCTTATTTTGGATAGTCACAAACCCAAGGAGCAACAACAATCACTTATGCAATGCTTGGTGGCACTTTGCCAAGCAGCTCCAAGGGCAGTGGCCCATGGCATTTAAGAGGAAGGCCACTTCTCTGTGGCACCCTCATGGGGTAACGTGTTGTTCGAGCTGTGCACGTGCCCCTCCTGCACAGCTTTGCCTTCTCTCCGTGAAAAGCACTTTCAAGTGCCAGAATTATTCACAGGCACATTTTAACATTTGCAATCAAAACACAAAGAGGATTTCCTGAACAGTGGTTTCCAGCATGAAGGATCTCTCAGCTTAGCCCACGGCATTCCAAATTCTTAATCACCAACTCAAAGCCTGACAGTCTCTATCAAATGTGCTGGCAAAACTGGAGTTTATCCAACAGCATGGTGACGAGCAAGCCATGCCAGCTACGAGGCAAAATGAGCTTTCCTCATACCCATTACCATCCCAGTAGATAGACCACTAGCAACTATGAAACACAGATATTGAAAACAAGTTTTATGTTCCACTTTCAAGCAGTTTCAAAGCCAGTTTAAAGATAAAAATGTACAGTTTATTCTATCACACTTCTTGTCCTAGGAGCGTCAGCTATTTAAAAATAAAACCTGGAAGCTGCAAGAGTGCTGTTCGGTCCAGTGGGAGGTGATGATAATCTGCACACACTCATAACAGCACCTGGGCTCTTACTTCATAAAATAAGCTTTGTGTGCTGTCCAGCTAAAAATCTGGCAAAAGGATTAATTCGAACTGGAAGCAAATTACTTCATTTGACCAGAATTAACTCTAAAAGTATGCCTAAGATTTTAAATAATGGTCTCAAATGTAATACTGTAGTGATTAACATTCGTGAAAAGGTAGGACACTATCTAATGAAACCAAACCCATTTCAATTCTGTCTGCTTTACTTTTATACAGACTCTGTCTACAGTGTCAGATGTAAAAACTGAAAATGAACAGCAGAAAATCACTAGTCTGAAGCTGCAGAAGTGTGAAGTACAACTGAAAAAGCAAGCACGAGTATTTTAAAGTGCTCTCTGCATATACTATCATTCAAGGCAAACGAAGTGTCATGAAGGTCATTTTTCCAAGCAGTTCATCCCCACCAAATTCAAGTCAATGTCTTACTGGCTACTGCAGTTCCAGGGCTGAAGGTATCATTTATGTCTCTGTACAGTTAGGGCTTGGCCAGCATCGATCCCATAATTAAATACTGCTACAGATCATAAGCAGGAGCCCATCATTCCCTTCTGGGAACTGCTCAGAATAATCTGAGCAAAATTTTCTTCAATGAATACCACGCTATCACTTAAGAAAGATGCACTACTATATCACATAATTAAAGTATTATTAATGCATTATTGAACTTGGGTTATTTCCTGAAGGAAGAGAACTGCTTCAGAGCCATACATTTTCACCACCTGCTCTAACTGAACACACATTAATTGTTTGTGGATAAACTTGTGCTCCTGCTCACTCTGTTGGTAGCTATTGTCTGTTCTGTACTCCTATTAAGTGAGATACTGCTGACACTTCCTTCACCGAGACCACTCCCACTTTATAATCACATCTTCCTCCCACGCTGCCCAATTATACTTCTCTAGCCTATGTCCACACCAATTTCATAAACAGTGGGTCTTTTACAGAGGTTTTCCAAAACCAACAATCTTCCTTTCCTTCTTGCCCACAACTCTTTTGTCTCTCAAGCATGCAGCACATTTTAAATACATGTATGCCATTACTGGTCACGTCTGCCTGCAACCACTTTGGGTTCTGGAGACATTTTCTGCAGCATGCTTTATTTTCACTATAATTATCTGCAGTGTATGTTGTCCTTCCAAATACTAGTTTAAAAATAACAAAGTATTAGTTAGATCTGGGACATGCAAAGCTGAAAGAAGTTCAGTGACGGCATTAATATGATTCATGAAGTTCCAGCAACCATAGAGAGGACAAACGAATCAAGACTATACATACAAAATCCAAGAGGAGCTTTTGCTTCACGCCAGACATATTCGAGTTGACTTTTCTGCCTCTGCTTATACATCTGTCCTCAACACCACATCCATTCTCGATTTTATTTGGAGGACACTGGGGTTCAAAGGCACCCAAGGAGAAAAAAACCAGAACGACTAAGACTCTGCTTCCAAAATGCCTTGGAACAGACTCCCAAGTAGGAGCAAGGAACAGAACAAAGGAAACAAAACCCCACTTGACTTGACAGGCACTACCTCCCTTCTCAGAAACACAGTTCTGCATTGCTGTTCTGGTCCCTCCTACCCACTGTTCTCATCTGGCTGAGCCAGGAGGCTGCAGGAGATGCTGAACTGCAGCTGGCACTTACAAATGCTCCTCTCTGCCTTCCACCCCTACACATCTGGGGTGTCTCACTGCCTGGCTCCTTCTCTTCCCCCTCCTCTCAGCCTGCTTGCTTGCCACAGCACACACAGAGCTCTCTGCTGCTTCACTCCCCAAAGGATGTCCTTATAGTGACAAATGATGACACAGTCAGGTTTGCTGGAAAATACTAGAAGGTAATGATAGAAATATTTTTAAAGAATTGCTGGCCTTTAGCTGCAGATCTGAATTAATTCCTTTTGAGCTTCCTTTTACCTAACTTGCAGTTGTGTTGTTCTCATACACAAGTATTCTGAGAATCCCAGGACTGAGTGAGGCCATTTGTGCTCTATAGACCAACATGCATTTTTAGACTTAATTTTAGATTATTAGATTTCTCTCTGGAGGTTTTTAGACTAAGCTCTAAGATGCTACCAAAGGAACCATCTTCCCCAGCTGAGTAAAAGGAAGAGCACAGAGAAACCTTCTCCCCACCACTTCTCAGTCCCTTTTGATAGTCACCTCTTCCTGATCCCCACCTACCCGAAATATTCTGTATCAGAAAGGAAGACAGTTCAAGAAAGACTAGAAAGAAAGCTTGCTTCATTGTTGTGATACTGACCTGGGATTTGGAAGGAGAAAATTCCCTGACACAGAAAGAATCCTAAGTTTAGCCAGAAAAGATGGAATCTGTAACAATGCAGCAGGCCAGACTTAATTTTCACTATCAACACTTAGATGGAAACAGGAGGTTTTCATAATGGATTTTCAAATTTGAAAGTCAAATACAGCTGTAGTTTGACAGAAGCTGACTCACTGAGCTTCAGGGCATGCTGAAGCACAATCATGCACACTGTTTGCTTCCCCAAATTTTCCCAGAGAGGCAAGAATTGGCCTCACAGAGAAGGCAGGCTAAAGGGTGACCTCTGCTTTGAAAAGGAAAGGCAATTTTATCATGGACACTACGCCCTGAGCCTCAGTTCTTTTACCACATATTATTCTCAGCACGTGTATAAAATATAGGACAAGATCTTAAAATCCTACAATCCTGTGATAAAGTAACTTTTTTCCTTTGAATAGCTAAGGTCAGGCTCCCCAGGAAAAAGAGCAGTTTGTAAAATCTTTCAAAAATCCACGTTAACTTGCAGCAGTTGCAAACCCACAGGGCTCAAACATATAGAGTAGCTGCTCTATCAGTGGGGGCAGCAGGACTATGCGGGTCTAATCAATTTATCTGAATGAAATACCAAATTACACATCCCAGCCTGAAGAAATCCACAAACAAAGTCAACAGCAGGAAACTCCATGTTCAGTAAAAACCACCCATTGTCAAGCACAACAAAGTAGGAGGAAAGTGTATGTTAGGACTGAATTCCTGGCTGTGAAACACCATCTGAAGCCAACCTCTTATAAAGCAGTTTTGCCTGCAGGATGTAAATGGCATCAGGAGTGCAGTGAATTGGAATCTGCCTCGTGATTCTGATCTCTGAATACATTCAAATTATTGTTGCCAGAAGCGTGTACAGCACAGCAAACTGCTGCTGCACAAGCATGTCAAAGCCAGGCTTTATAATCTTTTGCTTCCTGAAAGTAATATAACATCCCAAATACAATTATATCATCCCAAATACAATTAGCACAGCACAGGCTTATTACCAACAGAAGCACAGCACAACCTAGACACTTTCATTCCTAGCAAAGAAAGAAAGAAGTTCTGACTGAAATTTGGCTTAATAATTTCAGCAAAAAATTGTTTGCAGAAGTTGAGAAACCCTTAAATGCTTGCTGCAGATGTTGGCTTGTAGGACCAGAAATTCACTTTCATAATAAGAGGTTTCCCTGAAGCTCTATGGTTTATGGCACTGAAGCAGAAATTTATAAAGCAAAATCCTGGTCTTACAGAAGTTGGTAAAGGCTTTGCCATTGATCCCCACAGGGTCAGCATGACTCTTGCTCTAACAAACAGAATCACCATTTAATATCTACTTTTTAGTGCATTCTACTGAACATGCTGTATATGCACTGCAATAAATGCAAGTGGCAAACTTTGATATTAGGAGGCATTTGTGCTTCGAAATAGAGAAAGCAGTGAGAGGAAATGCCAGAAGCCCTCTGAATTTCCCAAGCGAATCAAACTTTAAACTATGTTTTCCTTAAGAATAGTAATTACATTCTTAACCTAAAAAACGTCACTGTCCTCAAATAAGCCTGCAGAGATGTCATCAAAGGGTCACTGTGTGAACCCTCCAGGATGGGGAAATCAACTGCTTAATCACTCCAGGTTGTGGGGACTGATCCTAACCACACAAGAGCCAAATGATCTGAAGCAGCATTTACAGACCAAAGTAAATTGGAAGGGATTTGTTTTCTCCAATGATTTATTTAATTACTTTTCAAATCAAGCTAACTATTCAGGTAATTCTAGAAACAATCTCAAGGCCTGAGTACTCTGTGGCAAAACAGATGTGAGTTCTGAGAGACAGCTGTGTGGGTGCCAGGCTTACACAGAGGCAGCCAGGTGTCTGTTCCCTGCTGGCAGAGCACCTCAGATCCACCAACTCGAGTTTTGCATCCACGCTCCACTGGGGTTTTAGAGCACATCAAGCAGACTTGGTATCACAGACGTTACAGAGCAGAAATCAAAGGTGCTGGCAGGGCAGCAGACTCTTTGTGTTTAAAAATGACATTATTACTGATAATACCAGTAAATTAATTTCTTCGGACACCCAGAGCGAAAGCCCTGCTTCTTGTATGGATTCAGCTGATCCAAATGCTACTTTGTTTTTCTCTCTCCTCCTTAAAAGGAAGAAAAACGCACGTAAACTTCAACTGTAAATATGCAGACCTGCAAGCCTTCCAAGGCAAGGAAAGAAAATAAAATTGATGAGATCATGGGAATCTCAGTCTCACAGGTATCAAGCACCACCAGAAGATCACGCAGTGTGCAAGAGCTTTGCTTCCCTACCCTGCACTTCCAGAAGCCTTGGCTGAGTCCTACCATGTAAGAGGCATGGGTAGCCCTAGCAAACCCCATTTTCTAGCAAATCCAAGGAGCTCAGGGCACGGCTCCTGCAGTGCAAGTGAGAACACACAAAAAATGCTACATTTGCTCATACGCATCCAGGAGAAATGCTGGGGTTGGTGAGGCTGCGCACAGAGCAGAAAATGGGGACAGAGCATCCAAGGACACGAGATGGAAGGGATCTTCTGAAACCCACAGTCCCACCTTCCACTACCACCAAAACCACCCACTCCCTGGAACTTTTAACTGGATGATTCTTGTTCTGCTGTTATGTTATAGGGCTGTTAACAGCTTAGTAAGTGTGTGGGAGTGTCTGCATGGCAAACTGTGAGTGAGGAGACCAAAACCTTTCATCTCCAGGCCTTGGCTCCTCACTCGGCCAAGCGCAAGCAACACCAGTGAACTGTGGGACACCACTGAGGAGGAATCAGTCCCCTCTCAGCTCCTAATCATCAGTGAAAAGGGAGCTGCGGTGCAGAGAAAATGAAGTCAGCAATCCCCAGGAGGAGGTGAAAGGGCACCTCCCAGGCTGGGGCCCTGCTGATGGCACCCCTCGGGCTGTGCAGGCGTCTTTTCTTCTGCACTCACAAAAGAATCCAAGCGAGTCATTTAAAAATGCCTCAGGGCAAAGCTTGCTGCTAGATCAGGTTTGCCTTGTTAAAACAATAAATGAGGTAATGCATGAAACTGCCTTCTATTTGAGGACATTTCATTCATAAAACAGAAATACCGAAAGCTTTGCTACCAAATAAACTCCATAGATGTGTTTAAAAGGCCTCCACACCTCTCCCTGCAAGAGAGCAGAGCCAAGCTGTAGGGATTCTGTGGCGCAAGGCACACAGTTTCCAAGGACAGCTCTGCAGCTTGAAATGAGAGCTGACAACTTCCAGGTCATTAACCCGACAGTGTAAACAGGACCTATGTACACACACATGCATTCAGGTGGGCTGGAGCAATGGCCCCAAGCACAGACCTCTACAAACACTGCTCTGCTTTGTGTTCCGAGTTTCCAGGAAAACTTTTATTCTCTGCTCCCTTCTCCTCATCCTCAGGATATGTGGAGCCTGGTGCTGGCTATATTTGTGTTTTTAGCTGAAAGAACAGCAGAACATGCCAAGCATTTAATAACAAAATTCCAGCCTTGTGACACAACCCAGTAATCCCAAGACTGGAAACTAACCTCATATTTCTACTCAGCATAAAACCTTAATCGTAAGAAGAGCACCGCTGTATTTATTTTGCCTGAACCTTTTCTGCAGAGATTCATCTCCCAAATTAAGAAACTTGCTGTGTACCAGGTGGAACAGGGCTGTATTACCTATGTACCTATGGCATGTATAGATTGGTCGAGTTACGACAACACAGAAAACGCTGAAACTAGTTATGATTATCTGTGTGCTCTTACACAGAACTGGTTATAGCTAGATGAGCTGTTGTGGCCAGTACTGGTCCTCCACTACCATGGGACCCTTCTCAGGACAATCCTATGAAGAGGAAACAAATGGAGCTTTGCAGGGGCTTGGGAGGATCATGGCTGGGTGTGAACATGGACAGAACAATTCTCATCTAACACCCCAACTGCAAAATAGCAGGGCAGGAGACTCAGCAAGCCAAGAGCCCAGGGTTCAGCCCAGGGACAGATGTGCATTATAGACGTATCTAAAGACTCACCAGGACCTCTTCAAAAGGGAAGGAATAAATTCCTCTAACCCCAAGTTGGTGTTTCAACCACTGTTTGCCTTGATCATTTCCATCACCAGATCCCAATCAGCTTCTCACTACTGCAGCTGTCCTGGCTTTGACACCAGTCAGGCTTGCGGTGCAGAACATGCCATCAGACACCTGAAACTCATATTTATAACAGCTTTTACTGTCACTAACTGCGCTGCAGATTTGAGGCTGTGCCTGACAAAGCTGCAGCTCAAGCCTCTGCTGTATTTCAGCACAGAAAGCAGACCTGCTCATCTGTCCCAACTTACAAGTCATAAAACAGCAGAAAAATTGTGGCCCTGCACACAGTCCTGTACAGCTGCAATATGCGACACACAAAACTGCAAATGCAAGAGTTTTAGGGGAAGATAGAAACTGTATTATGTTAACAGTAATAATTTGTGCAGAGGGTACATTTATTTCTATACCCAAAAGCACAAAAGGTTTGTGCCTCTATTAAGTAGCTGTAATGTGTGTTTAACCACAGGGTTCATGCAATTTTGGGCTGTCTCGCCCTGGCACTAAAATGTTTTCTGCAAAGCTCTTTCCATTCCCCATGTGATGGGCATATTTTGCAAAGACCATGATCTGGCCATGTTACTGTAAAGGATATACAGAAGCATCATTTCAAAAGAAACAAATTTACCTTCAACTTTGATTAAGTCACCTTTTGTATCTCTGTTAGAAGCAGTCTTGTGGACACACATAAAAGGCCAGTATCACCCACTGCTAGCTCCACTTACTCTGCGGAATGACACCACATAGAACGTATCCTCCCTTCGGTGAATTGCTTCAAAAAAGTCTTGATAGCTCCTTGGAGAGGCATAATACACTTGCAGCTCATTCCCTGAGTTCCTGCTGAAATAAAGAAGGGCAAAGGTAATTATTTTAGACAAGACAGTTAATTTCAGCGAGACAATGAAGACCTGCTTTTTAAAGGAACAGCAGCTCCTCATCCACTGGAGGAGCATGAGGAACACAGAACACAGGTGAAGACAATGAAACTACTCAGTACTTTTTGAAAGTTCAAGGTGCTTCAAAGGTCTTACTGTGGCAAAGATTTCCAGATTTGTTTTTGTTCATGCTTCTGAAGCCAGCAAAAACCTGTTTGTTAGCTCAACAGGAAAAAAAAGTTTCAACCTAAAGTGTCTGAAAAATTATGATGACTTTTGAAAATAAATTTTAGGATGAAGTATCATTCTAAAATAAAATATCAAACCATTTAATAATTTAATAATTTTCTTTTACTGCTAAGAATCCAAACCACTAAAATTGAAAGAAGTGTAAAGTTAAGCATAAACAGAGCTTTTAATTTATTGTCAAATGACAAATCCACCTCCTTTTTCACCCACGCTTTTTTTTTCTGCTATGTCCTCTGGTCAACTCAAAGATTTTTCCCCTGGTCAACTCAAAGATTTGCTCTTGATTTTCAATTTAGACAGAGGAGCAAAAATAAGATATTCACATAATTCTGGCTTATCTTTTCCACAGTTCTCATCTTACACGTCAGACACAAGGAAAAGATGCTCTAAACCATTCAAAGCCAAAACACTGGCAAGTCCTACAATCATGGTACTTATCCACTGTTTATCTTGGAAAAGTGAGAAATTCCTAGCATATACTGCTATCATTTACACTTCCACAATCCCATTCCAAAACAACTTATTTAATCACACTGGAAAGCTGTACTCAGGGAAACCATTAGCTGGACCTTCAACCTGTCATTTTAATTTCCCCCACTTTAATAGCACACTGTGTGTTTGTGGCAAGGACACTGATCAGGCTATCCCTCACCTCCTAAGCTGTCTTCTGCTGACCCAGGTTTTGAACTAGAGGGGGTTAATTTAGATTATTTTAGTACATTTCTAAAATGCAACAAGGCACAAATCTATCATCAAGTGACTTTCTCAAGCAGCAGTAATAGTAGGCTGTCATTATCTTCTCCTCCACTGCTAACAGAGGCCTGTTGCAAGCAAAGGACTGCAGCTGCCAGGCCAGTTGCCCTTTCACGGGATTGGGGGTGTAAGTCCTGGGGGATCAGGAGCAGGCAGCTCTACACTACACATCCCCTTCTGCACAGCTATGCAAGAGAGGAATCAGCTCCCATCCTTCACACACAGGAAACCAAGACTGGAGCTAATTTGAGCTTGATTACTTATTCATGAAAACACGTAGGCCCACCAAGCCACCCCTGAGATGGAGCACTGAAGCTGGGCTGTGATGAAAGGCACGGCGCCCACACACTGCTCGGTACAACACATCCTGAAAGCTGACCCGGGGCCCACAGATCTGTGTGCTCGCCCACGCTCCGTGAGACACAGTGAGACCTAAAAACCAGCTACAGGAGAAAACTGTTCCAAAGCACTTGGAAACCATGGGGCCTTTATAAAGCTCTCCTGGTCATGTAACAAATGGAACACCAAGTGATACCAGGGGATTACAGGCAGTACATTGCATCTGCCTTTGAACATCTACTGATAACCACGATGGACCTCTCCACCAAAGGAAGGGAGGAACTTCAGAGCCAAAACCAGGTGCAAAACTATCAGTTGTTTTAGTAACACCTTTGCATATTACAAGAATGCATCATATTAAATTGTGTATGCCAAACAATGGTGCTGAACCAGGCCTATTGGGAGATCAGTAAGTCTTTTGTTTTAAAACTTTGAAGGACACTCTGTTATGCACCACAGAGCACTGGGATGTTGCACATAGGCTTGTTTTGGGAAGAAATGAGGCAGGACACAGTGCTTTATGCATCAAAACCCACAATATTAATAGTGCAAAACTTAGGAAAACAACTGGAGAGTCTCATTTTGATACCTGAAGCCTTAAGAAACACACTTAGAGACGCCCTTAACAAAATCACCTTTGAAGAAAGCTACACAGACTTTAATGAGATTAGGCATGAAGGTTTTCTTTGAAATCATCTTAAAATTTATCTCCTCCACTGCTTTGGCCTCCCTGAAATTCTTCTCAATCCTCAGCTTCCTGATAGAGATTACAAGGGAGATGGAGACCAACTCTTCTAACAGAGACATTCAGTAAACCTGAAGTTAAGCCTACTTTGAGCAGGAAGCTGCACTAGGGATCTCTTGAGGTCCTTTACAACCTAAACTACTCTGTGATTCTATGATTTCATGGAGCACCTAATAGCTGATGGCTCTGGGAGGAACTGGAAGTCTGTTCTATGTTCTTAGCAGTTCCAGGACAGTCACAGCATGCAGCTGCCATGACTCATTGGTCCTGTTCATATAAACACCATTAATCTGAAAAAAACCCCAAAAAAATCTCACTTCCTTCGGAAGCACAACAGATTATTCCATGCAGAGCTACATGATGTTGCACACTGTTTCCAATAATCTAGATAATTTTTTTTCAGAGTCATGCAAGCATGTATATTAAACTGCCTTATGCCATGAGGCTTGTTTATCAGTGTTCAGTTAAAACAGCTATCCTTCATCTGCCTGTAGAACTCAAAAGCCTTTTCTTATTTTTTTTTCTTGCAAGTCAAGACATATCAAATTGTGACAGCCTGGTTTCTGTAACATTTGCCTGCAGCTTGCTCTTTTTCTCAAGCTGATCCTGCTTTCAAAGCAGCAATGCAAACGGAAAGGCCACAGCTGTCTTACTTTCCATAGGAACATTTCAGGTGGTGTTCTCACCAAAAAGTCCCCTTTATACTCCATCCTGCTCTTACACTCCTCTTTGGCACTTAAAGCAGACAGCCTCCTCAACAGTCTCACACAGAATTCAGGCGAGAGAAATTTTGTTTCCTAAATCTTTTCCCTCCAGTACTTCCTGTCACTAGGAAGAGGGACAAGATGGTTACTGTGAGGGATGGGCAGGGGACATGAGGAAACTGCATTAATGTGCTCCAATAATCAGCAGAGAAAAATGAGAAGATGGAGACAAAGAATGCAAATGAGACATAATGGTACTTTTAAGTTCATCATAGTAATTCGGTGCTAGCTATAATGGCTCTACTCTTGAAGACAATGAGAGAAGCCTTTCCCTTACCAGATTCATGGCCCTTTGAAACCTTCTTACAAACTAATGATGTTCTCATAGATAGCCCCAAGTCAGTTCCCTCTGTTTTTCCCTAAATATTCAAATCAGTTTAGAAAGGGATTCTGGAGAGCAAAGTAAGGATTTTCTTAAAATTCATAGCTAGAAAGACCCTGGAAGAATGGAGCTGCGATACAGGGGTCCCTTTAAGTGTAATATAAATAGTTAGAAGCAGTTATTTGCTAAGGGACAGAAACTAGCCCAAGAAAAGTAGCTGCGTTTGGCTTAAGAATCCTTACAAGATGAAAATGGGCATTCTTTACCAACTGTCAGTGAAAAACTAGGTTATTAAGTAGAAAGCAGTAACAAAGGAACTGTTCTGCCTTACCTGAGACTGGTGTCTGTGTAAGGCATGGCCATTAGCTGGGAATCTGCTTTGTCACTGAGGGAGCTCTGAAAAGGGGGAAAAGGGAAAAGATGACACAAAGTGAAACCAGTAAGCATTTCCTTGGTTTGCCACTACATAGAATATAACACACAGAATGGGGTGCAGAGGTTAGTCAGTGCCCTCCACCAGAAACATGCATCTTCCCACTGGTGAAACATGAAAAACTGAAATGGTCAGCAATCAAGCTGGAACGACAAAACCAGGGAGCTTGGCACCATACACAACAGTTCTAAATGTTCTACCATTCTGCTTTGGACACCAGTGAGAAGCATCTGAAGTTTAACACATAACACTTCTTCCCTGGAAAACTGCACTGTTTCCCATGTTGTAATGCTCAATTCCTTTTAAAGCTGTTACTACATCTAATCAATTTAAATACTTTGAAAATTCATTGTCTTAATTTCTGCCTTGATATCAGTATGCCATGCAGACAAAAGAGATTTTTTAAAAATGGGAAATATGAGCACAAGTCTCATAATTCTGTAGTCTTAAGAAAAAAAAAAGAATGCCTCTAGCAAAAATTTAAATGATAGAAATATTTCAACAAAACCAATCAGCTGTGGCCCTCAACAGCGAGTCACATAAATGCTGCAGGTTCTATTTCTCTCCATTAAGCAATTGCTTATCCTTACAGAGAAGCCACGAAAAGGGTAACTACTGATTTCATGTCAGAAAACGCTGAACATATTTTGACAACTGCTAAAAAAATTCTGCCCTGAATCAAAGAGCAGGAATGGAAGAACAACCTTGACAATGTAATAATCAACCAAACCCAGCAATTTCAAATGGGAAGTGTTGGCTGCCCTAATTACAGGCACGATTGCTACTTTTGCCTATAATGACAAGTGCAAACAAGGCAGGGAGAACATTTCATGGAATTATCCTGTCACGCCGAGAGGCAGGAGCACGAACGGGCGCACCTGCGTGACTCGCGCTTTCTGCTGCTGGTTGTTGGACAGCCTCCGGGATCTCGTCCGCTCCACCTCGTGCCTGTGCACCCACCCTCGCAGTTCATGGGTCAGCCTAGGAGAACCCACAGCAGCAACAGAGATTTCAAACAACGCCAGCAGAACATTTCAGTTGTATACAACAGTTTAGCCACTACATAGACACTGAAGATAATTATTATTTTACCTTATGATAACTTGTTTTTAATACCACAGTAAGAAAACACAATTTTAATGTTAAATTTGTAAGGGATTATCTATAAAGTATTAGATTCGTGGATGTTTCCACATAAAGTAGATACAGTCCTTTCTTTTGCCCAACGAACAGTAATTTTGAAATTACTGGAAGGACTACTGAAATTTAAAATCAAAAGTTGATCAATTCAAGACATTATTGGTTAAGGCTAAATTATGACAAATAAATCTGAGAGGAAGAAAGGACAAAGAGAATGAAGATAAGGCTAGTGACTCATATCTACAGAAAAAGTGGAGCTAGGTGTTTTCTAATAGTGAACAAAGAACATCTGCAATGTCAGGTTCAGTCTGCCTCTATCAGAAGCTGAAGAATAGAAGACCATCTCTTACATAATTCAGATGGAAAAGGCTTTTAGCTGGACTTGATTTCCATATCATTAACATTTCTATATATGAAGTGATTCCTCTTTTAAGTCATGAAAACCCCCAAGACAACCAGAAAATTGTTATTTAGCTATTGCACGTAACCAGTGTGAACAGAGAGTGGTGAAAATCATTACTAAAACCATGGAAAGATTACAAAGATCCAGGTGGATCTGTCCTTATGGCAGCAGACATTGGACAGTGCAGACAGTTATGAGACACTGGTCACATACTGGATGAACACCATGAATGGACAACACCATTACTCACAGCTGTCCAGTAGCACTCAGCCAACACAGAATTTATACCTCTACTCCTAATAAACTTTAAATGCTCACAAAAGGTGGTTTGCTCACCTCAGTGACTCTGTCCTGTTGATCAGAGGCCGGCAGGGGGGTTGCGGTGGTGAAATATATAACAGTGGCTCTTCTGAGACTATCATTAGTGCTTTGTTATCAGATACAGAATGGTCATACCTGGGAAAAATCAAGAAAAGCACATCAAGAAATCCCTTAAAAAACTTTTTCACGACCCTTTGACCAAATCCAGAGAATGAGCACTAACACCAGCAGACCCACGGATGTTACAGTTGCTCCCATGAGACCTCTGAAGCAGGTGAGTAACAACTCCTATCGAACATCCAGAGTTCTCGGTCAATCCCTCAAAAGGGGCTGACAGCTCTCAACGCAGGGAATACAGATGAGCATTAGGAGATGTTGGATCTCTTCCCAAGAAGGCCAGATATTGATAAAATATGTAGTCTGTAAAATATTCCTCATAGTATGCAAACTATGTGATCTCTGCAGACACAAGTTTCTTTTTCATTCCAGAGCTGTGCAAGATTTGCTACAGAAATATTAAATTTATTATTCACTAAACCCATGCAGATAGACAGACCATAAGCTATACGACAACTGAGCAGCCACAAACCATATTACAACTGAGTGGAGAGGATTTACATCTCTGTCTACAGAATCTAGCTTGGTTTTGATAAAAAGTGATAAGGAGTATGTATTGCTCAGTACAAAAATCTGTAACACTCTCAGGACCTCCTGACGGGTTAACTACTTATCACCAAATACCTAATGTAGTTTTCTCTCTTGACAGGTTATCAACGTAACAGCCTTAGTCCTCTTGGTTTTGAAAGACTTGTAGCTCCTGAACTTCAACTTCTTTCTGAAAAATCAGGTATAAGAGCTTATGAAAGCCTTATTCATAGCCCCTCTCTTTCCCAGCTTTCTCTCCAACTTCATGTCTGCTTCTCCTGTCTCCTGCATCCTGGACTGATAAAAGAGAATATGCAGCTAAGAGCTCACAGCTTGCCAAACCCAGGGTGAAGTAGTGAAAGAAAAGGAGGTACAGGCACAAGCACATCCTCCTAAGAGAACCACTCTACTCTTCTGTCCCATAGGTCATGGTCTGAAACGCACCACATAGGATCCAAAGCCCTCACCATGGCAACAGCCTTACAATGCTCCTGATTTATTGCCTTCTTTCTGCATGGCAAAATACATTAGGGCTTTCTGCACATCTGTGCCTGGCTTTGTTCAACCAGCCAAAACACTCCACTGGAAAGGGACAGTCTAATAGGATAAATCTTGTAAGGGGAAAACATGAGCTGTATTAGCCAGACTTCAATCTGGAGACAATTATATGTTCACTTATGCACTGCATGCTAGAGATCTAGAAAGTCTGAAAGCCAGTATTTAATTAAATAATGGATAAGCACAAGGATGGACTCAGACTTTTTTAAATGAAAAAGTACAGTGCTAAGTTCAGAGTGTGTTCTTAGTCATGAACTTCTCCAGTCTTCTCTGGAGCAACTTAGAAAATAAATATTCCAGTTTGAAAAGTAAGAAGAGATAGATAATATGACAAATATCACAAGTATGCAAGCTAAAATATAGATCAGAGGGAAAAAGCAAACAGATGAACTGAAGAAGGCCCTGAGTCTTGGTGACAAGCACTTGTGAATATGCTCTCTTCCCTAACACTGTGCAGCACAGCCACATGTACACTTCAGAAGCTCTGTGTGTTGGGTACTCTGGCAGATAAAATACCACATTCATTTGAAAAGCAAACTGAGCAGCTTTCAAAACACTGTGTTTAAAACTCAGGTACTCTGTAAAAGCAGCAAGAGCACTGGCCAAAAAGGTGAGCAAGGCAGTGAGGGGTAAAAGCACCATTGCCCTCTGCCACCTAAAATATGTTAAACGTTTTCATCTCACCTATTACTTTTCTCAGGAATGATGCCCTCAGGTATTTTCTGATCTGTGCTGGACTCCTGGACAGCTGAGAACTCCAGAAGATTTCTGGTCCGGTGGTTAGAACTCACAGTGGAATCAACTCCATTGGGATCCTTTTCAAATACACTGGAAAACATAATAAACATAGCAAAATGTATCACACATATAAGGGGTCTGCAAGGCACTTTACTGTAAGGCATTAAATACTCAGGTGGAGAAGTTTCTGGCTGCTGTTATATTACATCGATAAGGTTCATGTCATATCTAATGTACAAAACTGATGTGTCATTGTTATATCATCATTCAAAGCAGTAGCAGTTAGAAAAGCAATTCTGTTCTTTTTCAGTTTTAACTGCTTAAAGAATTTTGATGCTCTGGTTTTCACATTCCCCCACATAGGCTTCACCTGATCAAACTAAGAATACTCTGCTTTTAATCCAGGTCTACAGGCATAAGAAAATTACCTACATTCACATCAAAGCACTACCAGACTTTAACTTTCATCAGCTTCAAAGTACAATTTACATAGTTTATATGAATACAACATGTAAGGAAAACTTGGCTATCAAATTCTGTGAAGCTGCAAGCCTGGAACGTTATGCCAGACATCTAGCAGAACTGTACATGAACTTAAATATGTTCAATTCTACTTGGATTTAGAACAACCGGCAGGGCCAACAGCCCCATGGGCAGCAGGCCATGGTGCCAGACACCCTGTTGTTCTGGTGTGTGCTTGCATGGATTGAAGGATCCTGGCCTGGGGGCTGCTCAGCCAGCCAGCCATGCAGCACAGGAGTGTCTGTGCTGCTCTCCATGCAAAGAGAGCGAGCAGCACTGCACATGTGAGCTGGAAACACAACCACACCACTGCTGTACCGGATCTCCATCCTCAGGAAGAAGGGTGAGTTATGAGAGAGAACTCTTGAAAGCACAGCAGCAACACTTCAATTTCTCCTCTCCAGAGGCTGGCTTTCCTCTTTCATAACACGGTTGCTTCCTGAAACATGCATGTTTACAAACCTAAGTCCTAACTTCTTGGCTGACAACAGCAGAGCATCACCAGCAGCAACACAGTGAAAACACAAAAATGCAACGAGCCCCCAGCATGCCAATGAGATGTCTGCCATTCATGCCGATCACAGCCCACAGAGTATATTTTAATTCATGCCCCACCCCTCCTGTGCAGCAGAGCATAAACCCTGCAGGGGAGTATTTCCTGGTTTTACGTGGCATCACTTTGCAACGGGTAACAAATACAAACAGAGACAGGCAAAACCTAGCAAGGCGGGCAGATTAAATATTCCACAAGTAAGCAGAAGGCAGACAGAATTGCCTAGAAATTCCCTCTCTTTTGCCAACACTTTTGCACTCCTGTGAGCAGTAACCCAGGTGTCCCTGTGAGTAACTGTGCCATGTTCTGAACCACAGGAGTCAGGACAATCCTAGACCCAGGCTGACATTGCTTTTGATTGCCTCCTCTCCTCCGGGTTCCTAGGCAGCAGCATGGAATGAGGGCAGCAGAAATGCTCCAGGCTCTGCCTTCCCTTGTGCCAATGGGCAGAAGAGTACTTAAGAGTTTCCTTAGTGCCTGTGTACACCAGTATCCAAATGTCTCATTGCTTGTACTGCATGGAAAGCTCGATGGTTTATTCATAATCTCCTATCAGGCAACACCAGGCCTATCCAATTTTACAGAAACAATCTCCACTACCTACTAGGTTTTATGAGATCACGTTTTTTCTCTGCCAATGAAAGCATCAGCATAACTGGCAGAGTCTCAAGCCCAAGAACCAGAGCTCAAAACTAAGGCTGATGCTTAAACCGATGCCTCACGTTCCTGCTGGAAGCCACTCACCTGTGAAACGCCCTTACTGCACTTAATCTGGAGTCATGACAGCCAAAAGTACATGGTAGTTTATTCATTAGACCAAGAATATCCCTCAGAAGATCTGAAAGTTGCAAACTCTCCTGCAAATCCTTTCTGCCCAGCCTGAAGTACTTGAGCCATCCAGTTGCTGGACCTCCTGGATTGGGTGTTTCAGCCTGTCCTACTTCTCTCCTTTCCCTTTCAAAATGACACATGAAACCAGAGAAACTTTCCATGTAATTATTTAGTTAAAGCTGAGAAAAATCTAAGCAGAAGAACTGCAACAAATTGCATTTTTCCATGATGCTTCTTCCTTCCTATTTGTCTCATTCTGCAAAAACTATTCCTGTTATTTTGGGTTCCAGCTTGGCGAGGTGAAGTGTCACATGCAATACATTCCTACTGCAGTTCACCCTAAACTCTGCACAACAGAGACAAATCCAAACCAAGGATAAAGACACACACTGCTCTACAATCACAGCTAATCTTCCCTTTTCGTGCTTGAGTTGTTTTAGCTACACACCCATTCTCAACCACACACACCTCACTTTATCGCATCAGCTCTAGAAGAGAGGAAATGTTTATTTTCCCTCAAGTGTAAGACATCTTTATCTTTTCATCAAAAATCAGCTGAGCAAGGGATGTTTCAACCTGAAAGCAGATATCTTCAGCAGCAAAAGACAAAGAAGGACATGAACAGAGTATGTTTTGACACCCTTACAGGCATAAACTATGGCTCCCACTTCTGACATTTTGAACACAAACTTGAGAACAAAATATGACATTAGGGTATTTTTTCCAATGCCCCTTCCTTTATCAGGATTATTACTTTTCTTTTGAATCAGGGCTAGCAGCAATTTCTGCTACATGGCCCACTTTTGCCCCCTCTTTTCCCATTCTTCTTCTAGGACCTCAGAAATGACTGAAAATTTCTTTTCAATGTCTCGAATATGTCTGGGGAAAAAAAAAAAAGTAAAAATCCCCTTTGTTGCTCCTTTGTTTCGTGGTAATGACCCAAAACCAAAATTAACTTTTAGTTTTGGATAAGGAAAAGCCCCACAAATTGAAATCCTGCCCCGCTTCTACCTTCTAATCACTTGGGGAGTTTTGCTAGTTTTTTCCCTATGTGAATAGAAGATGTTGTTGTTCTGTTGTATCATTTCTTCCTCTTCCCTTCTCTCATGAGGGAATACCAGTGAAGTTTGTCTATAAAGAGGGCTCCATCTTCAGGAAACAAATAGGAGAGGATGTGCAGGTAATGGCCCATATCCTCCAGTTTCTCCAGGGCCTTTCCTTGCCAAGTGGGTATCTGAGGGTCTGAGATAGGGCATCAGAAATACTCCTCCTTGGACATCTCAAACCAATATGGAGGAAGAGCACAACTTAGGAGCAGTGAATCCTTTCAAGCAGCTGGGATGAGGATGGACCTCTCCTGCAGAGCTGCATTTGGAAACACCTGCTGACCTCAGGCATGCTGAGCTTTACAAGTGCCAAGCAGAACAGCAACAATACAAGCAGCAACAGGAAGGGTCTACAGAGCACATCCCAACACCATGACACTGAAGAGGAAATAAATATTGGGCATTTTAAAACATCAGGCAGGAGAGGCTAGAAAACATGAAAAAGAAAGGTAGAAGATCCCATCCTGAGGCAAAAAAGCTCAAGAAAAACAGTATTTTCAACTAAGATATCAACAGTTGCTTTAAAAATTGGTTTAATATGACAGATGGCAAAAGCATAGACAGTTTTTTCATACTGTTGAGCTACAAGACGAGAAGTTGGAAAAGGAAGAACACTTTGGCATACCTGCCCTGAGCAAGCCCTGCTATTGGCAGGAACTGAGTTACTGCCCCACATCAGAAGTCACAAAAGACTGAAGCTGAGAATTGGCTCTACTGGACAAAACAGTCTTTTAGAAGTTGGAATCTTTCCCATCTGGCTCACTCACACACCTGGAGTGCCTAGCAAGGCTTTAGAGGCTGCATTTGGACATCCCAGATACCGTGAGCTTGAAAGGGTTTTCACAAGCCACAAATACCCTGTCCAAGCTGGCTGAGCTCTCGGCTTGTTTCAGATGCAAAACCAGATCCAAGGGAAAAAGAAAGAACCACTAAATACTTCATGCAGATGTTTGTCCAGAAGTGTAGATAAACTTGATTCTAAGAGGGAAAGAAAAGCAGCACTCCTGCCATGGTTTCTCCAGGCATTCAACAGCACCTGATATTTTAGCTGTATTTTTACTTCTTTGGTCTGAATGTCAGTTTGATGAATGTGAAAGCAAGTCTTGCCAGAAGCCCAAACTAAATTTCATTTGTGCTTCTGGCTGAACAAATCCTGTGCACTTCAAGTTTTGAATACTGACATTTAAGTTGTACAGTAATTTGTAGACGAAAGCCAATAGTGATATCATAACAAAGAGTTTTCTGGGGACAGAACCATCTCTGAGTATGAGCTGGGATGTTTCCAACCAGCTAAAGTTGACATTGCAAGGAGACACCAACCAAAGACCTTGTCCTCTTCCTAACTGATTCCAGACAAGGCTGCCATAGTGCCAGACACTCTCTGCAAAGTATTTCTCATTTCTGTTCCCAATGAGTGCACCATCTGCTGACAGCAAGGCTCTACCTTATCCTGAGGGCTGCTCCAGAGCCACCCTCTCTGAGTGCTGGGCTGGAGAGAGCAGCCCAGCCTTCTTCCTCTGCAGGGGAAGAGGAGGAGAGCAACCCAAAGTAGAGTTCTTATGTGGTTTTCTTGTGTTTTGCATGCTTAAAAAGCAATTTATTTTTAATAAAGCCTCTGGAAAAGAAAGGAAGAAAGCAAATATTGACACTCAGAGCACCTTTTTTTGCTTGGAAAACTCTATACCACTATCTGGCCTTTATTGCCAAAGCTTGTGGCTGTGATCAGCAGAGGAAAGAATCCCTTCCTGCTCCCACAGTTGTAATTTGTAAGAAAAGACAAAGGTATCCAATTTTTCTTAAGCAACAACCCCTCAAAAGAGGTACTGAAAGATCTGGAACCTAGGCCCAAGTCCAATTTTCTCAGCCTCTCCTTTTCCTCTTGACTTCTCCCTCCCTCTTCAAGGAGAAACTACAACACAAGACCAAAGGTGTGCTGCAGAAGCAGTTTTTTGGGCCATCTCCAACACAAATGTACACTCAACTCAGCACTGAAACGTGTTCTTTCAGTGTCACAAATGTTACGTTAAGTGTCCTGTATTACAAGTGTTAAGAGCCACAAATGTCTTCCAATGCTTCTGCTGTTTTTGCTAAAATACCCAGAGGTATATTCATTTTTCCTTGGCAGCCAGAAGCCATGGAGCTGACTAACACAGCACTGTTTCATGCCTCTTGCACTCATCTCACGTTTTTTTCTTCACATTTCACCAGTTCCTCTCCACTAGTGTGTAAGAACTTAACAGGCATTTGACTGTCATCATTAGTATGTAGGTTTATTACACATCACATTTAAGCCTCTCAGCCTCCTGAAGGCTTTGAGCCTTGCAAAAAGCAGAAAAACAATCCTTTTCTATCCTTCACCAAGCGCAAAAAAAGCCCAGGATTGGATGAACTGAAAAAATGAAAGTGACCCAGTGGTACAACCCATGATCTGTGGTTCTCTGCCCTCAGAACATCCTTCAAGAGATGCTTCAAGCAGTCACTGCTTGTTCGGGAGTTCCTCTTCCTTTGGGATTCCTCTTGCAAGCCATCAGTGGTTCCAACTAACCTGCCTCACTTTGCTCTGGAATGGAGGGAGGAAGGAGCACACACAGAGTCAGGGAAGAATCGTTAAGGAAACAAACTAATGTAAGGCAAAAGTAATCCTGTGTTTGAGCTGTTAGTCACTGCCCTTCACTCTGGGCAGGGGCCAGACATATGGCTTTAGTCTGCTTAGCACATGTTATTCAAGGGGACACTTGGGATGTTTCTGAACACACCATGACACTGCCTAGGGTCACCTGCCAGGGCAGCACAGAAGTGACTCCAGGCCACACCGAGACCTTGGCCTGGCTGCTGTGGGTGGGATCTGCACTGACAAACCCCAGCACAACACGCAGCTCCAACACCACTGCAGCAACACAACACTTGCTGCATGTGATGATATGGGAATGGGATCAGCTCCTTTGCCCACACAGAAAATGCTTCCTGTAAGGGAACAACAGCACTATTTCTCTGACTTTCCAACATTCCATCACTGAGGTATCCCTATGCTCCTGCTTGCCATTAGATGGGTCTGTTTCTTTAATCAAGGAGTCCAGCATAAAGTCTCAAACATCACAAAACTTGCACAAAACCACTGCTGAATGCATCAGTGATGCCTTGGGTTTTCACTTTTATCCTTTTCAAATCCTGCACTGCTAGTGTGTAACTGTGAAGTTCCTTGCAGCCTGCTCGCTGCTGGTCCCCCAGGCCAGGCAGTCAGAACAAAGCCTCTCTAAGTTTGCTCTCCAAGGACACCCAGACTGTCCTAGGCCCAAAATGTGTAAACCAGCATCTTGAGAAGGGGGGTGAGCTTGGAGAAATTACATCATTTAGCTAAACTTTTAACTGGCGAATGTATGCTGATGTGAAAATGGACCAAACCTATAAAAGTGTGAAGAACTCGTGACTCGTCATCCATCTTGGGGTCCATCTTGGCAGTAGCCTCTGGCTCCCCAGGGTGTACCTGTGAAGGCCTTTCAAATAAATCCCCACCTTTATTCCCTTACTCCTGCCAAGTCTCTGTTTCTAGGCAGCCTCTCAAGGCATCACCAGGCCTCAGAATAATCCTGCTCTCCCACACACCAACTCAAGATTGCTCAATTTGATTAAGGGCACTAGACCATAGTGACACCAATACAGGTGTGCTCAATGGATGGTGCTGTCAGCAGCCCAAATCCTTCATGCTCCAAAAGCTTAGCAGACCCCAGTAGTGCTGACTAGCATCCTGCAGACTAGGTGGGATGCTAATCTGGGTACTGCTGAAAGACTTCTGTTTTTATTACTTTATCCTTACAAGCAGCAGGTCATGGCAGTTTGCAAGCTGAACAATCCTTGGGCAATTTCCTCATTTTTAGGAAAAGCTGATTAATCTTTGCACTTCTTGGGGTTTTCTTCCCCCGTTTGTGCTACCAATTTAAGAAATGAGACACACCTCGAAGTCCTTCAAAAATCAAGAGTCACTGCTTCTTCATTTGCTATAGTCTATGACAACAGCAGACAAATCACACTTCTCAGCCAGCCAGGCCAGTGTCTTTATTTGCAGACTGCTCAGTGGATCTAAATTTTTACTAGATTATCCAGTTTCCAGGGTAGTCCTGGAAAGCAGAGGAAAATCCATGAGTACACCCTAGAGAGGAGCTGCAATGAAGTCTCTACTAAAGGCCAGCCATTCTAGTGCAGCTGCTTGAGGTCAACAGGACACAAGAGGTTTCGAAGCAGCAGCAGCTTCACTGAGCAACATCAATCACGACCTCAGTCATCCTCCACCACAAGCACAGCTTTCTCTGTATAACCAAGTCTGTTTTCCAGTCTGAAAGGGGTTCCAGCCATACAGACGTGGCCAACTTGTGAGAAAACACAAAATTAATAATAATACTAAAAAAAGAGTATCACACCACTCTCTCAAATCTCCCGTTCCAATCTCTTTCCTCTCTCCAACTTCATATTTTTCTTTGTTTTCTGTCCACTACATATCTAAAGTGGTAGTCAGGACACATTCTGGCTGGCTGACATCTTAATAAATTCTCTAAGACTGCTGGTAGGTGACAACCACCATGTAAGCTTAAGCAGACTGATTATGGGGAGAAGAATAACTAGTTGAACACTTCTCATAGCCAAAAAAATAATGCTACAGCCACCAGCTAATACCTGGCCTACACGCTTTGCTGCTACTGCCCCAAGAAAAGATGCAGAAAATTTACCTTTTGCATCTTCTGTCATCGTTCTCCTTTCCCTGCTTTTTATACATTAGTGAGGTTATTTGCCTGCAAATATTTTACCATCACATGTAGGACTTGCATTAAAAAAACAAAACAAACACACAAGACAATTTATATTCAAATGAGAAGAGGGAAGAGAATCAAAATAAAAGTATTCCCAAAATAAATACACGGATTGTTTAGACTAGAACATGTGCTTGGTTTCCATTTGTTTCAGCCTTGTTTGTGCTTGTTTAACACATTTTCAGATCTGGTTACTCTACAGGCACAGTCCAACACAAATGTGGAAATCAAAGGAGAAAAAGGCATGTAGGAACTGCAGTAATTTGAAAATGACAAGATTCCATGTTGTAAGTGCTAAAAACGCAGCACAGCTAATTAGATGTTTGTCAATGCCAGAAGCCAGCCATGTCTCAGGGATGCCATGCCAGCTGGGAATGCGACCAACGCCACAGAAGGCACATGTGGAGGCAGGAGAGCCTGGCTCCCAGGGATGCCTGGCTCCCAGGGATGCCTGGTTCCCCGGGATGCCTGCCTCCAGATGCCGTGGTTCCAGCTCCCAGCTCTGCTGAGTGCCAAGGCCTGTGTGCTCACTGCCTTTTGTGCAAACACTGCCGGTTGCCAATTCCTGTCTTGCACCTCATGGAATGCAAGGCTGGGGCAAGGGGGTGACCTCTGCAACAAACTGAGTCAAAATGTACCCTTTTCCCTTCACACACCTCACCAATCACTCTTAAATAATAATAAAAGGAAGTTTTTGTACATGTTGAATCCAAACCCAAATAACTCACGAAGATTACAGAATAGTTCACTGACACACAGATGGGAAATTCCTGGGCACCTTTCTTCTAGCATAAAACAAACGGATAAAATAGAAACACTAATAGAATTCCTGCTAAATTACTTCTGCTTTTAATAACTGAAAGTCTCAGTTTTCAATACAAAGCAGCAACAAACCCAAAAGAGTTTAGTAACACAGTACTACCTAATGCAGAGTGACCACTAACTCCACACAAGCCACTTTCACATCCTCAATGCACACTGGCATTGAATTTGTACTTAATTAGGCTTGCATTCTTTTCTTAGAGATAGCATGGTGCTGTATCCAAGACTGAAGGATGTTCTGAAAGGCTTGTTGGTAATTAAGCAGACTGGACTGCATTCTCCCTCCAGGATTTTCAAACAGATTTCATGTGCCACCAGGCCAGCTTCCCAAACAGACTTTCACCCCCACCCCCCAAATTCTCAAGTTCAACATTACAGATTATCCCCACACATATCTGTCAGCATGAAAAAATGTGTCAGCAGAATAATTTTATCTGCTCAACTTGTTTGCCAAGGGCTGCCACATCCTGGACTGTTTCCCATAATCCTAAAACAGCTGAACAGCAGTCTCAGAGTCCTCCATGAACCATCACAAACATCTCACCACTCACACACAGTCAACAAGACTTAAGACCAATTCAAAAAATTACGCGTTAGTCTTTATTAGAGCAACACACAGCCATTAATGCAGAGGGAAACACAGAACTAACTGCACAGCCACCCATTCAGATGGGATTCTTTTGTGGGATGCTGAGTGCCCAAACACTGCACCTTCACTGATCCACTGCAGGCCATGGAGAGTTTGGAGGACTGCCTGTTCTTCAGCTTCACATTCCCATCCCTCAACAATCCAACTGCTTCCCTGCTTTCTCTGATTTGACAGAAAATAGGTAACCTAAACATCTGCCCTTTCGTTTTACCTCTAGTGTTCAAAGAATCCTAGCACGTCCAACAAGAACCTAAGAAACATCTTACAATAAGGCCACCTAAGGGAATTTCAAAGTCTGCTACAGAATTTAAGGGGTAAATTTCCCACAGTTTTGACTTTTTTTGGATGTCACTCTCTCTTTGCAATGGTTCATTGGTTTTAAGTAACAAAATATTCACTGCTAATGTGTTTGGATGAAAACATCCTGAGCCTGAATACTGGCACCCCTCCATTCAGGTGTGCAACTTAAATGATTTCTTACATAGAAAAAAGGGCAACACAAGGTTTCAGAACATATTTACCTCCAGCTGACCACTGCATGGAAATCAGGGATTCCACAGTTAGCTAATTTGGAGGAAAAGAGTGTTTTTGCTGAACTGTAAGCTAGCATGGATATTATCTCAAAAAATTCCCTATTTCTGTAAGAAGTTGCAGGGACTGAAAAAAAGCACATTTATCAGAAGCTTCTGTTCTTAAGGACATAGCAGAACAGCAATCCTATCATATTTGTGGAGCTACCATTCAGTGACACCTTCATCAAAAGCAAGAAAATGTGTATGGGAGGAATGTAATCTAAAGAAATGGTTTGTACATCCCACATTCTGGGTATTCTGAAGAATATTGCACAACCAAACATCCATACCACCTTGATACAGCCTAGAATTTTAATTGCAGTGCAAGCATTTATTCTGCTAGGGGAAAAAAAACCAAAACAGAAAGAGTAATAACTTGCAATTACATTTCTCTTCGTTGCCTAAATCCAGTATTGATGCAAACCACCTGGTTCAGGCACAGCAGTTACACTGGCATGCTCAGCTACTGTCCTGGCCAGGAACAGTCAGACATCTAAGGATTTCTTTTTGCTTTATCTACTTTATTAAACATCAAACATGTCAAGAAGTTAACCCCGTCACATTCCTGTAGTTACTGACTGCTGCAAAGATATGAACACAACCTGACCTTTCAGCCCACTCTGACAGCAGTGCCTTGCCATCGAGCTCAACACCTTACTCATTCCTGGGGGTAGGGAAGATGCCACAGGAACTTCAGAGCACTGTGGTAAAAGACTTCCCACCCACCTCTCTGTGATTCCAAGCCTTTCATCACTAACCAGAGTTTTGTGCATTCCATCATCTCACTGTAATGCAGACACAAGTAAATTTTCCCCCAGCTTCAGAAAGATGACTGGTTCTAGTAATTCTCACCAAGTGTCTCTCTCAAGTGAGTGGAAATGTTTGAAATGCAGATAGGATTTACAAATCAATCCCTTAGTATCCGGAAGCTGATTTTTCTGCCTACTAGTCAGAAACCACAATACAAACCCTAAATACACCAAGAAATGATCTACCTTAACACTGTCCATATCAAAGCAAAATTATCAGCTGTATTTCACTGCCTGAGATAAACAATATTTGCAATAGGTGCAAATACTTCAGAAGTCATTTCAGCTTTAGCAAATTTTCTAATATTAAAAGTACAAACCTCACCTTCTAAAAATTTATCACAGTCAGAAACAAAGTCTTCCTCCATATTTATCCCATTCCTTTAATTTGACTGGGATTTTGAGGAGAAATGGAGACACTGCTGACTTGCATCCTACTGAAGTATTATCCCCTTTCGAAAGAGCACACAGCTCCATCTAAAAGATCTTTATGTTCCAAAGCCAAGGTAAATGGACAGGCATATGCAAGAAGCAATAGAATAAAAAGATTCTCCTTTTTTCCAAAGATTTCTTTATAAAGTGTCTGGGAAGTGATGTAGCTTTCCCCTGCTGCTCTCTGTTTCCTTTGCCCTACTGATAACAGTTCAAACAAGAGAGGTTTCTGATTACCACTTTAACTAATCAAGGAGGGGGAACAACCTCTTCACCAGCCCTACAAGACAAGTAATACAGGGCTTACACTGTAATGAGGGAGATTGCAGCTGGACACATCTAAGGGTCAGGACTGCAAGGCCTGGAATGTACAGCGGGATTTCCTGAGTATTTTGCGTATTAAAGCAGCTTCAAGTCATAGCTACTTAAATTAGCACAGGTATGAACAAGCAGATAAGCTCTCCAAGTCTGACTTTTTTTTCCTAAAAGAATCCTAAACATAGTTCTTAATCTTTGCAGGTATAAATAGAGCAGACAAACTGCTGTATGCTGCACTGAATAAAAAAAATGCCAAACCAGGAGAAACTAGAAGTACAAGATCTGGCTCTTATTGCCAGAAGGATTACAAAAGAGGAGAATACATGACAGTTCAGAAAAAGAGACAAAACAAGAAGAAAGATATACTGACACCATCAGCCATTATGTCCACGTTCTTACAGCTCCAGAAAACAAAACAAACAATATAACTATCAATTACTTCAGGTGCCTTAAGGTACAGGTGCATCTTCCCCTAAGCAGGAGGAGAATAAAGGACAGATTTCAGATTTCAAGCTCAAGGCTTTAAAACACAGCACTGAGTGTTATTAGTGATTCAAACAAAAATCTCAGGACAGTAAACTTGCTAGGCAAAGAGGAATTTCTAAGCAGCTTACCTTAACGGACCATAATTCAACATTATAAAGGCCAGTATCACCATCACACACACCGTCCTTCTCTTTGGAGATGATACTTTGAGCTTCTGGTTCTGGAGAGAAAAAACAGAAGACGCTGAGTAAAAGAGGGGCACAGATATGCAGAGGTATGTCAGAAGCTAAGTACACCAAATTATACTTGCTTTTTAGATTTATATTTGCCTAATTATGTGTGAATATATTCCTGAACTACTTAAAAATAAAACGTTGGTTGATACATTATATTCAGCTTCTACCCAGTGAAATATTCCGAAGCACCACAAAGTAAAGAATTAAACCTCTACCAGATAATGTGTCAGCTGTCCTGACCTACAGTTGGTGAAAGTCATGCTTGCAATGAGATGCCGGGCTAGAAACCCTCAAAGGTCTTTCAGTCAACATTTCCCCGATTCTGTTCCAGCACCTTCCACCTGAACAACTGTTTTCATATAAAATCAGACTTTCATCACAGTCTCTTACCTCTAACACCACTTCATCCAGCTGCCTCTTCAGCGTGCTGTTTTCTTTCTTGAGTTTCTCATTCTCCAGCAAGGCTGCCTCCAGCCTGGCCTCAAGTCCCAACATGTATTCCTTCTTTTTCTTGCGTGACTGAAAGGCTGACTCACGGTTTTTGATCATGCGCTGCTGCCGCCTCAAGACATTGACCTGAACACACAATACACAGGCCTGTTAACAATCCACAGGTTAAAAATGCCTCAATTTCATGCACAATTTCTGCTTCTCTAATTTGTCAAAGGTCTGCACAGATAAGTTTCCCACACTCTGCTTCAAATGAGCGGGAATGGTCAGCACACAAGCACCTCGGGATCATGGTACAACTAAGAAAAAAACAGGTCCTGCACTCAGTTTTCTTCTGCATTCTCAACATTCTATGTGCAGGGGTCACCAAGCATATATTCAAGTTTGATTTCATCAACCAAATCACAGACAGAAAATACCTATCTTCAGGTCTGCAAGGCAGCACGAATGTCTTTCACCTTCCCTTTTCCCTGCACCGTTTTACAGGTTACAATCAGTCATCTGTTTTCCTAACAGGAAATTTCTAGTGTTTTCCAGTCTGTTCTGTATGGAAGTCATTTCCACACTGATTATAGCTGCTTCTGTACCTTTCCCACGTATGCTAAATAGTTTTTGAGATTCTGAACAGTGTTGCTGATCTCAGACTGCACATTCTGTGTGTATTAAGCACTTACATGGCAGTTTAAATGCAGTCTCTGGGTGCATCTACACTAACATTTTAATTCAGATCAGGAGTGTGGCTTGGATTCACATTTCCTGATTGTCCCACTAAATGTGCTTCACTTCACACCACAGAACAGTCTCTGAGAGCACACAAACTGGATTCTTTCAGGATGAAGCTCAACCAGCAAACATACTCCAGGAGAGCACGTAATTCACTCTAACCACTAGCAGGCATTTAATCTGCAACACCAGACTGGGACAGCTCAAAGTAACCCCTCCCCATCCTCCAACAGTCCTGACGACTGATTTTTTTCCCAAGCAGGAACACTCTATCATCTTTTACCACTTACTCATATTGTGGTTTGCACTGAGTAGGACGATCCAGACTGAAAGCATCTTGCTGCTGGACAAGGATAACAATGATGGGATACTGCAGAACTATACAAAACTACTTGAAATCCTAAGTTTAGACACTAGTCTGTTGATTTCCTTTCCCTCACAGATTAACAAGTGCTTTCATTAAGAACAGAAGAGTTCCATCACATTATTAAGCTACAACTGGATGTGCCTTAATGACAATTACATTGACAGATAACTGAATTATTATCTTACACAGACCTGAATATCCTTCAGTACCTACCACCACACGCACTGGTGTAACCTGTATCTCTCACAGCAGGAACATTAAAGAAAAAAGATGAGAACTATTCCAGAAGCATTATTCTAGGGAAATAGTATAATCACACAAGAGTAACATCAATTAAATCAGATTCTGAGTTTGGCTATGTGAAAAACCCTAACCACAGCTTTTCAGCTCTCTCCTTGTATCCACTTGCACACAGACAATAGGTTGTTCAAGGGCACCGGTATCTGCAAAAAAAGTGGCCACAAGCTCTTTGAAGACAACATTCTTCTTCATGATGGTGCAGTCTGGTGACAAAGACGAAGGAAACATGTTACAGTGCATCAACATTCTTGGCTTTTTATAAATTCTAATTGCTTTATATAAAGATCATTTATTATATGTCTAGTCTGCTGCCACCAACAAAAGTCTGTTAAAACGAAGCTGTTTGTACTTACTCCAGTTTCTCTCTTTAGCAGAGAGTGGAGAAGGAAAAGATTTTAACATATTTTCATTAACGCTAAGCTTTGTCTTGAATCTTTTAAGTACTACAACATTTAACATAAAAAAGCTTTTGCAGACATATAAAAACCAGACCAAAAAAAGAGATTCAGGCTAGCCAAGAACTGCAGTGTAGAGAACACACCAATTCGGGGCCAGGATCACTTCAACTGTTCAGAGATGAAAAAACAAGGAATGAGTTCATGCAGCAGCTTTGGCTCAAGTTGTGTATTCCAAACAAGGAGCTCCATTCCCCCTCTTAAAAACAGGTTTTGCATCATGGAGCTGAACAGAGAAGACCAAATTGTTTACATCCATTCTTGTTTGCAGACCTGCTCAGGATTATTCATTACTGGATAGCTTTTACATGTCTGGAACTTCTGGTGAATCTACATGCTTCCCTGAAGAAAACAAGGTGTTAGAGCACCAGTGCAGTGCCTCTACACTAAGAGAACATCCTAAAGTACATCTGTCACTGTTTCAGATGCTGCCATCTACATTTTATGTGTTATTTATCCAGACTGCCCTCCTTTACTCACAGTCCTCCAAATGCTGTGAGGAACAGCAGCTCTCCCCAGCCTGATCCCAGGTACTATGTGCAGTATCTGCATTTCAGTCTATGCCACATCAGCTACATTTTGACTCATTTTTTAAGCTTGCTTAAATGAAATCCAGTATTTGTGTCCTGAAATTATTTTGTTTTAATTTACAATCTGTAAACAGCTTAAGGTCCTTGGTCAACCCTCCAGGTCTTGCTTGGCTCTCCTTGAGGAATATGCCACAACTGCACACCCAATCCCACCTAAATCTGATGCGGGAAATGGAAAGAGTTGCGTGAGTAAAGTGGTGCAAGAATGCTGAGCCTGGAAGCAGTATGGCAACCAGCATTACACAGCTGGCCTAGCATCAAGATAAACATGCCCCCTGCTCCAGCACCTTGGTAATCAGGAGAGAGAGGAACTAATTTATAATGTCAGTCTGCTTGAGCAACATTACTTTGCACAAGTGCTGAACCAAGATTAAAGGTGGCAAACGCCTCTGCCAACTTCTTTTGCAGCCTCCAACTTTCTAAGTTGTATTGTATTGATGTTCCACTCAAGATAGCAACTACTGGTTCTAAGGAAACACAGACCACAGAGGGAGAACATTGGCCTTAAAAACAATCAGTCATCAGTGATGCAACTTCTGCTTTCTGGCTTTGAAAATCACACCACCACTAGCACAGATACACACAAAAATGCTGTAAATATGAAGAACTGGAAGGGTCATTGCAAACCCTTGCTTCGAACAGCACTAACCAGATTCAGATTGTCCCCTATCTTCAGAGGTTTTATAAAGAGTCATGCACTTTACAAATAAACACTGCTACCTCAACTTACTTCCAAATAAAACTCAATTCTGAGCAAAGTTTAACCTCCCTTCCAACACAAGCTGCACTTCTAGAAGTAAGAATGTCTCTCATACTCCAGAGAGTTTTTTTGTACACATGCTGGGAAAGTTAACAAAGAGTTGAAAGTACAAACCATTCAACTTAGCATTTGCTGGCTTCTTACCTCCGCTTATGAAAGCTGCTGTCTTTGAAGATGCATCTTTAATTGCAGGAATACAAAACATATGCAAAGTTTTTTTGTTCTAATGGAAGTTCTGGGTTTTCTTGTCTCTAACTCAAGAGAACACAACTTGCCTAATGAGTTTATGTTATACAAATATCATACAATGTACAGCACAGAAAAGAGGATTCTTTGACAGAAGAATAACTTCGGCTGAAGTTATTTTGCATAATTATTCTTTTCTAGCTTTTCAGTATTCTGGCACTTCCCCATGGCTGGCAGGCTGCACATGTGTGCCACCAGGACACACAGGGCCTCATGACTACAGCTTGCCATCAATCCACTGGAAGTCTGAGTGTTAAGCTAACAGTTTATCCCTCCTAAGCCCAGAAGAAAGTCCTGCCGTGTTTCTTTTTATCCTGCAACATCTGCTTAGACTAGCAAACAAAAACACGTGTTCCAGAGCTCAAATGACAGCTCCATCTGTGCAGCTCTGAGCGCCACAAACAGTGTCCAAGGCAGTTGGGAGATGTTTTAACCCTGCTGGCACCAGCTGAATCCCAAAACATTTGTTCTTTCTCAAAGTACTTTTTCACAGTATGTGCCAAAGAGCAGTTGCAACTGTTTTTTCATGTTTTAACAAACACAGGTAAGATGTGCAGCATTTCACAAGTCTCCAAACTGCCTCCCTAAAACAGCTTTGGGTGGAAATACCCACACAACCATTCTTGAAATCAAACACTTGTTTGTTACCACAGCTACACATCTGAGTACTGATGTCACGGATGTGTATATGAGGTATGATGACAATCTGGGGGTTTTGTCAATTAAACCTTACATTCAGTCAATGGCAAGGTGCCATGCTAGCTAGCCCTGCTTACAGGGGGTCACAAATCCAGTGACTGCTGGCAGGTCCCTTGAGTTACCTTTGCATGACAGGGAACCATCATCTAAAAATGCAGCACACTTAACTGCTCTGCCTACTGACAGACCTTTGTTTGCTTCTGGTACATTGAATATCAAGTTTCCACCATACTCTGGCTGCTGAACTATCTGTAGCACAATATTTTCATTATAAAATGCAGTCCACACACAAATACGATTAGTGAGGAAAATTTACCATCAAGCCTGAGCGGCAATCCCAGACACCAGGAAACAACACAGCAACGTCCCTCCGAAGAAGCTGAACAGGCTTCCCACTGCTTTTGGGCAACAGTGACCTGCACTGCTAATAAGCAGGTGCCTGTACAGCAAAATTCCATGTGTCTTCACCAGTGTTTTCTCCCTTACACTGAGATGTGATAGGACCCTCAGCTCACAACTGTGCTTGGAACAGCACATTGGAGAATGACACTCAGAGTTTTAAAGTCACCATCGAGAAGCTTTGGTCCTTTCCACAGGTATGTCTTCTTTGGACAACAAAATACAATCAAAGCAGCTCCAGATTACCAGGAGCTAAATCAAGTTAACACCCAGTTTGCTAGCTGGTTGAGATGTCAAAGCTGAAGAGGGAAAAAAAAGCCCACACATCTCAAAGCTACTGTTTACACCTACTGCTTACTGGGAGCTACTATGGAAAAACTTACTTATTTGCACCGTAATTGTTGAGAGCTTAACCCTTTTCTACTTGTTCAATACATGATCAAAAGGCAGCCTGAAGAGATTAGGATCATATGGAACTCAGTAACTTAAGTTACTAAAAATCATGAGTAAAATCTGGGGAGATAGAGATGTATGGAAAAAGAATTAGGCACTGAAATTTCCAGTTCATCTACTTCCAAAGAAATGTTTTTATCATACGGATTAGAAAAATGATTTAGCACTGATCAAAAATCAGATATATCAAATCTTCCTGTATGTAAGAGAGCTCCAGCCACTGAGAGCTTGCACTTGAGAAGATAAGTGGCGGAAAATATCTATCAGCACTGTCTTCTGCCACTATGCTTGCACTCCTGGTCTGCAGCTCCAGGCAGGCCAGCAGATATTTAGCTATTCCTCCCTGTTCTGTGCCAAGCTGCTAAATTCCCTGTTTACAGTTGGAAATCCTATTAAGGGTTTTCCTGAGACTCCGAAGGGACCTGGCTATCCCATCAGGTCCCACAAACAGGTAACTGTGTCCAAGCCTTGGTTAGCAGCTATCACACAGAGTCAGAACTTACATCCAGCCCCATGGCTGGGGTGCTGCTCTGAAGCAAGGGCTTTGTCACTGCAATTTTGCCACCGGCTGAGCTGTTTCCAGCAGCTGGAGGCAGCGCATTCACCGTGTGGTTCTGAAGTGGTGTGGCCCCTCCAGTGACAGCAATGACGGGCTGGGAGGCAGGAAGCACACCAGAAGCCTGGAGCTGTACCACAGCAGGCTGGGGCAGCATCACGGATTGACCTGGAACACAAGAACAGCAGCGCTCAGCACGGATAAAATGGATCTGTACACCACTACTCTGCAGGGGCATAAGGCTATCCTCTCCTGCCCTGCACAGTTTATCTCAAATCCATTATATTCCACAGAATAGGAATGGAAAAAAGATGTTCTAAAGTTTACAGGACTCTTAATCCATCTTGCAAAGCAAAACTACAGATATTAAAGGAATCCAATAAACCAAGCTCTGTCCTAAAAGCTCTTCAAAGTTAATAAAATTCAACACTTTGTTATATACATTACTCAGTATTGGCTAATACTTGAAGCACTCTGAACATCATTTTCAAAGAATTTAGCCAACTTACCTCAATCCTCCTTCTCCCTTTTGTCTATACCTACTTTATTGCTGTATTCAATGGAAAACTTACTACACAGAAGTGACTCACACCACACAGAGAGATAGAAGACGAACAAAAAAGAACAATGCAAGTCACACTTTCAAAACTTATGAAGCGTCAATTCACACTAAATTGAATTGACATTTTTTTAGAAAAATGTCCTATGCAAGAAAGTTTATACACAAGCTGAATAGAGCTTAAAGAAAAGCAGACAGAAAAAATGAGGTAATTTTGACAGAGTTTGAAATGGAATTAAAAACAGTCACTTCCAAGAAATTTCAGTCCAACAACTACATTTAACTGAAGCAGGTGCTTGAGTAATATTTTGTTGTCTGAAAACACACTAATGTCTCTCTAATCCTCTGTAACAGGACGACCTTGCCAGCTTTCAGAAAGAGCACATTCCGGCTGAGCATTCCAACCAAAATGCACGACAATGGATTACAGCATTTATCCACCCTTCTGGAAGGTGAAAAGTGAAGTAATTTACCTAGTGCCAAGATCTTTTATGTATGGAGTAAAACTAGACCTTTTTTTTTTTTTTTTTTGCAGACACAATCTTGAAGACATTGTAAGTTAGTACAGCCCTATTTAAGAATCTTAAGTGATGAATTTGAGACTATTTCAACATTTTTTAATGTATAAAGGATAGGATGCTCTAAGACCATGCTTTCTCCTTTAAGCTTTTATAAAAGGGACTGTGAAAATATAATTTCTCATGCTTCTTCAAAGATAATGGCACATTTCAAACTGCCAGTTCCAACTTGTCATATGCAGGGGGTTTTGACTGATGAAAAAAGATCCTTATGGCTTTTGTTATGGAAGCTGCACAAGAGAATTTTTAAACATACCATCAGTTAAAGTAAATGGAAAGCATGGAAATACTTTCCCAAAAGTATTTCCTCTATACTGTCTCACAGAAACTACTGTCCTGACTTTTCTTCAGGGAAAAGGAGAAACTGATTTTCAGAGTACTAGACTTATACCCAAAGAAATCCATATCCCCAGCATCCCTTATTCCAAATGGTATTTTATCAGCTGGAACATCAGAAGGAATAAGAATTAGGTCACACTGACTGTGCTGACCTGTGTTCTAAGCAGTCCAACAATCTTAGGCATGTTATAAAAAATGTCAGCGTCTCCAGATTTGGCTGAACCCCCGATGGAAGAGAAATTAATAATGGAGATAAATTTTTCACCGTTGCAATAATTGCTCGATACGTGGCCTCAAGAATTTGTCTCATTTTCCTTCCATGCCTCGGTGCCTGCGCAATCAACCGCAAGGGGCTGTGGCCATCAGCTGGTGAAACGAGCAACTGCAGCTGACAATTCCTGCAAGGCAAGCAGCGTCCCTGCTGCCAATTCCTGCAAGGCAAGCAGCATCCCTGCTGCCTCGGATGGAGGGTGAAAGAATGCTTTGGATCCAGAAATGAAAGCTTAAGCTACTCCAAAAATCGGTTACAGGGTACCAGCAGGAATGAAGAATTATCACGGGGCAGGAAGTCACTTTCCTCTTGCTAACATCAGCAGGTTTTCTAACCTCTGACACAGCTCTCAGCTTTTAGCAGATTTCAAAACATTCTCTTTAATGCAGTTTAGTGAGCTAAAAAGCCATAAATTCATGCTCCCACCATCCTGTGGAAGAGTTTCATGTGGGTAAAAAAAGCTTCTATCACTTCTCCCAAGCTTTCCAGCTTCCTACAAGCCATCCTAACTGATTCTGCTGGATCTTCCTTTGGTTATGACAGAGCAGCACTGTCATCACCTTATGTACCACCTGACATTGCAAGCAGAGCAGGGCAAAGCATCCCTCAAGATCCTTCCAAATCAGCAGTTTTATTTCCATGGCTGCCAGTGCTCAGCACAGCCTCTGTCTTCCATTCCAAATAATGGAATTATAAAATCCAGTCTTCTATTTTACACAACGCCTGGGTGAGTGCTGTTTCTCACAGGACAGTAGGAGAGCAGTAAGACCATCTTCTCAGCCTAAAACTTTTCCAGCAAAGCATGTAAGACCCTTTTTTCTCCTATCCCTCCTCCCTCATACACCAAACCTAACTTCATTCTATCAGCCATCCCAAACAGACAATGCTACCAACCAAGACCTGGCCCAGTCAAGACAATTCACCTACCTTTAGGAGGTGCTGGCTGGATGTTAACAACTGGCTGATTCTTTGGCAGTGGCACAAGCGTGGGAAGAGTCTGAATAATGATGGTTTTAGCTGGGATGCCAATGTTAGCCTGAGCTTCAGGCACAGCAGGCAAAAGGGGTTTGGGTTGTATCAAAGGCCTGGACACTGTCTGACCACACCTCTTCAGGCTCCTTGCAGAATTATTTGCTAGAAAAGGAGAAAGAGAGTTGGACCAAAAGGTATAAAATACATAATTCAAGCAATAATGACGTGGCTTTTAATGTGGAGTTTTTTACTTATATATAATATTTGTTAAAAACAAATATATCTGATCAAATATCCAAGTCATAAATGATAGGACATCCAGTGTCTGTTAGTTAATAATTTGGATGCAAGACAATACACGTACTATCTATGGGATGAAAGCAACTTTGTCTCTCATACCAGATCGAGAAGAGATGCTCACAGCAGGCTTCTTCCCTCCATCTCCTTCAGGGGATGCAGGGCTTCTGCAGCTCTTGCTGTAGAGAGAGATGGGAGACATCTGGGAGCTACAGCTGAAGTCCACATCATCCTGCAGACAGAAAGCACATGAGACTAATGCTTCAGAAACCCAAAGAAGTATCTATCAGCAGTTCAGAGCACATCTGCGTTTCATCACATCTGTGTTGCTGCTGCAGCCAACTGGAGAAAGATTTTGTTCTGCAGTTTGATTCTGGTTGATGCCAGATACCACTAAAAAAAACCAACAAGTATTTCTCCCCACCAGCAGAGCAATGGGAGGCAGAGGCCAACAGCTGCTAGACCCAAAAGCCTTTAGAAGGCATTTTGTTTGGCAACAAGGCTAATGAACATAGCTGAGGAAAGAGAGCTCAACATGCTCTTATTCAAATGGGTCACAGGGAAGAGGTAAGAAAACACCACCAATGGGTTTTTGCAAGGATTGGGAAAACAAGCTGTTTCCTCTTGTGCCATGAATTTGGTCAGAGAAGTAAAGCACAGGGCTTTTTGTCTGTCAGAGCTGCTGTTGTGTGTGTTCCAGGGAGGTTTTTGCATACAGGCACATTCTGCACTGGAGAGTCCACAGACGACGGCGAAGGGACCGAACAGCTGGAAGCGGCGGGGGATAAAGGTTCTGTCTTCACGTTTGCATCTGCAAGAGGCAGGGAAAGACATTTTACTGCACAAGATTCTAGCAACGGGATATCAGTAAAGAACACACTGTCCTACAGCAGATATTTAATTCCTGAAGCAAGGCACAGCAGAAAACACAGGGAGATTAAAGGTATTGAACAGCTTGGCTTGTGGGGCAGCCATTGCCAGCTGCACCCATCCTACAGAAACACAGCACGATTCTCATCACAGAGCAAGAGGCTGTAGGGCACCAAATAGCTCCATGTGAGTTTTAAGAGCTCACTCTTGTGGGGCAGGGGGGGAAGAGCAACACCTGCAAAATACAGAAGCTTAATTACCTGCATAAGCGTGGCCTGTAATATTCCAAAGGTCTGAGTCCCAAGACATCAAATCCAAATCAAAATGAAAGTTATAGAGATCATTTTCCTGAAATGACAGTTCAGAAAAAGAGACAAGACAAAAAGAAAGATAAATTGACACCACCAGCCACTATATTCACATTCTTACAGCTCCAGAAAACAAAACAACACAACTGTCAATCACTTCAGTTGCCTTAAGGTATGCAGAGATGAAAGTCCTTAAAGGAGAAATTCTCAACAGAAAACAAGGCTTCTTTTAAACTTAGACCTGTAGGAAGGCACAGGTCAGCTTAAGGCCATCACTAATTATCGTACCCTTATTGATTATTTATAAAGCACGAGTTCTAAGTTCAGTCATTGAAACACCTCACATAAACCATGAGTTTTAGCAACTTGGTGCCATCCTCCCCTTTATCTGCCTTTAAAAATTTATTTAATGCTCTTCCACCATTACATCTCAAAGCACTTCACAAACAAAAGCAGCACCAGGGACAGTTTACCAGCAGGAAAACAGACACAAGATTGATTTGCTCAAGACCTGATGAACAGTATGTATTAGGTCTCTCTATACTTGAGTACACTGATGTCAATATCTAAAGCCAAGGACACCAGTTTCCTTTTCCAACAAAAATCAAAACAAACAAACAGGCTAAAATCACTTCATACATATTATTTACCATATGACCTTTAAAACAACAACTGGTGTTTTTCTGTGTTTCTTCTGCTTGTGCATCTGTAAGTATCAGTTCTCTATGCAAATGTGGCACTTTATGAGTACTTGCATGAACAATACAAACATTACCTACCCAGCTTACACAAATAAACAACCAAGATTTTCCTAAAAACTATCCTGCAAGTATACCTTTCCTTATATTCTCAACTTGCCTTGTGAAGGGAGGCTCAAAAAGCCTGCAGACTGCACAGATACTGGTACTTACAAGTTAGAATGAAAAGAAAGCTCATCAGAGCACATCTAAAGGAAGAATGACCAAAAAACCACAACGTGAGCTGTGCATAAAAAGCCTTCAGCCAGGCAAGTAATGCTGACCTGCTGATGTGGAATACCTTTCCCTTGTAAAATCAGTCTGTTCCCACATCTTCTCCAGTGACTGGTTCTACACCTGTAGGAACGCTCTTAGAACCTGGGGCTTACATTGGATGATAACCCAGGGGCTGTGCTGGAGGTGGGTTAGGACACAGTGGGCAGAGAGAAGGCAGGGGGAAGATCAGGAAGAGGAGAATCCACGAGGCAAATGCCCCGGGAGAGAAAAAGCAGTATGGACTGCTATCAGTGGATAGTGAAAAAGATGGGGATTAATCCATAAAGCTGCAAGCAAACGTTTTTGGAGAAAATCTTACATTAAAGAAGAACATAAGAAGCCATCTGATAGGCAAAACGCTACAGCACAGCCCCAGTGGATGCAGATGTAACATATCCAGCCTTCTCCTCTCAGGCAGCCCAGAGCAAGCGCTCCCTCAGCGCTGCCCTGCGGGGTACACCTTCACCGGGCCAGTGCCAACACCGCTCCTCCTCCACAGCACTTCACACCCTCACCCTAAACTCTCTCTTTTACACTTTCCGCTTTACTCTCCGGCCGTGGCACCCGCAATGTGTTTAGGCGATCGATATCTCTAGCGCTGACGCAGGGTGAAGGCCGGGCAGCCACGCTCTCCTGCCAGGCTGCCCCAGGGGTTCCCCGAGCCAGGCCGGGGCTCACACCGCGGGCAGAGCGCGGAGCCCGGCCCCGGCCATCCCCACCGCCCCCGGTACTCACGTCGGGCTCGTCCCTCGGGGCCGCGGCGCCCAGCAGCTCGCTCAGTTCCTCGCCCAGCACAGCCTCTGCGGGAGAGACAACGCGCTCAGCGCCGGCCCGACCCGGCCTGGCCCCGCCGGGGAGCTCCGTGCCGGTTCGGCCCAGCCCCAGCCCCGCTCCCGGCCCCTCGAAGCCGCGCTCACCCCAGTCCAGGCCGCCCCCCGGGGCGGGCAGCAGCCCCGCCGGCTCCCACTCGGCCTCGGCCGCCGCCATCGCTTCCCCTTCCTCCCGAAACACACGTCTGCTTCCGGCCAGGGCCCGCCCCCGACGGCGGCCGCCGGGGGACAGTTAGAGGGGAGGGACGGGGCGGAGGCAGCCCCGCTCCTCGTGTTCCCAGAGAGAATCACAGCGTCAGTTCGCTTGGAAAAGACCTCTGAGATTCAGTGAGTCCGAGCTCTGACCCACCACCACCCTGTCAACCAGAACGTGGCACTGAGTGCCGTGTCCAGTCTTTCCTCAAACACCTCCAGGAGCAGTGGCTCCACCACCTCCCAGGGCAGCCCATTCCAGTGTCTAATCACTCTTTCTGTGGAGGAATTCCTCCGAATGTCCAACCTAAACCTCTCCTGGCACAGTTTAACACTGTGTCGTCTTGTCCTATTACAAGTGGCCTGAGAAAAGAAGCCGACCCCCATCTGGCTCCGATCTGTCAGGGAGTTGTAGAGAGTGATAAGGTCCCCCCCCGAGCCTCCTTTCCTCCAGGCTGAACAACCCCAGCTCCCTCAGCTGCTCCTCATCAGACTTCTACTCCAGCTCCTTCATCAGCCTCGTTCCCTTCTCTGGACACGCTCCAGCACCTCAATATCCTTCCCGGACTGAGGGGCCCCAAGCCGGACATAGCACTCAAGAAGTGGCCTCACTCGTGCCAAGTACAGGGGAAGAATCGCTTCCCTAGTCCTGCTGGCCACATTATTTAATGAAGGCTTCTCCCCACCTCCTGCCCCGGCACACAGAGGCATTGGTTAGACAAAGGTGTTTATTCAGACCCCACCGAAACAAGCTTGGTGGTGGAAGCATGAGTGGAGCAGCTACCAGGAAATGTCCAAATTCCCAGTGGGAGAATGTCTGAGGGTTGGGTGGCAGGCTGCCCCCAGCACATGGCACTCCGCCTCTGGTGGGTCTCCAGCTACCTTCCCTGCAGGCATCTCCCTGTCTCAGGCAAATGCTGTACACGCAGCATGGTGGCAGTGTGCATGGGCAGCGCTGGTCCGGGCTACAGCCACAGGCATGGAGTCCCTCTGTGCTCCAGCAGCAGCTCCTGCTGGGCCTGGGGGACACGGTGGGGTTCAGTCTTGGGCAGGCTGGAAGCACAGGAGAGATGGAGCTAGCGTTACCCACTTCAGTTCCAAGGGGTATCCCCACCCAGGAGCACCCGAGCCAGGAGGATGGCCACCTAGGTGAATTTTGAACAGAGTGCTGGGAGGATCTTGCCAGCGCTCACCTCACAGGTTGGCATCATATGCTGCGTTGGTGAAGGTGCCCGGTGCTCCTAGGTCACTGGAAGACAAACACAAGGGTGTCACCTTGGGGAGTGCAGGAGTGTGTGAAGGGCAGGGGTCTGTCAGCCCCAGAGATGCTCCCACATAAAAACAGCCTCACAGAGGCAGATCTGGGTGTCAGCAGGGTGACCACAGGGCTGTGACAGTCACAGCCACCCTCCTGCAGAGCACAGCTCTCACCTGGTGGGTTTCAGGAGCTTCCTCTTCTCCTCTGACAATGGGTTGAAATGTCCATGGGGATAAAGCACATAGAAAAGAAATAACCAGATCTGTTTAGTGAAGGTCATGAGAAGCCGCACTAGCAGCATCTGAAATTGAGCAGAGTTTGACAAGCATGGGATGGGGCTGGGGGAGTGCTGAAGTATTTGCTGCCTCCTTCAGAGTGATGGTGGTTATCTGGCTCTGCCCTCCAAACCTGGCTGCTGACACTTTCAGCTGGACAAACTTCTAAGGACCCAAGCAACACACAGCAAATAAGACACTGAGTGGAGGCAGTCACACTGTTAAAGTCTTCTGATCACCCCAGCACCCCCTGGGATTCTGTCACCACCTTGCCTGAGAGCCCCTGCCCAAAGCTAGGGTGGGCTGCAGGAAGCATTTTTGTACCTCTGTCACTGAGTCTCTTGGCAAGGAGGGCAATGAGCCCCCCAGAGAGCACAACACCAGCTAATACCAGGGCTGAGCCACTGCTGTAAGCCAGGACTTGCTTTAAGAAGGCACCATCCTCTGAAACAAAGCCACAGAGCCACACATTAGAAAGCTGTCAGGACTTCACAGCCCCTGGGGAGCCCCCCACCATGTTCAAGGTGTGCTCGCAGGAAAGCTGGAGCCCTCACAGTGCTAGAGGAGCAAGGGGGTCCCACCATACCTGCACAGACAGGGGGCTCCCTGGTCCAGTTCCCAGTGGCCTCACACCGGAGCATCTCTGCTCCCATCCGAACAAACCCCTCCTCACAGGAAAAGGTGCACGTGGAGTTGTAGGTGAAGTTCCCGTGCACGTGAGAGCAGCTCAGCTGGCCTCTGCTGGGGGTGGCCAGCACTGGGCAGCTGATGGCTGGAGATAAAGCACAGCAGGAGCATCAAGAGGACAGGACTGGTGGCAGTGGGATGGGGACATGCGGGCTGGCAGGCCAGGGGATAAACTGACATAACTTGGGGTGTTGGGGAGAGCACTCCCAGACACGTGTGAGAGCAGATTTACCTTCACAGTGTGGTGTGTCCCCAGTCCAGGTCCCCATGGCTGTGCACTCACGGCTCTCTGCCCCCATCAGCACAAACCCCGTCTGGCAGGAGAAGGCACACGTGGAGCCAAAGGTGAAGTCCCCATGGAGATGGGAGCAGGCAGCCTGGCCCATCTTAGGGGTGGTCAGTGCTGAGCATTTGATGGCTGCAAGGATGGAGAGGCACATGTCAAAAAGGAGCCTGGGAGAGTACGCTGTTGGGACCAAGCGGCTGGGAACACCATAGTGTCACCCCAAGGCCAATGACACCCTGAGCTGTGGCAGCAGCTCTACCTTCACAGTGTGGGGCATCCCCAGTCCAGGTCCCCGTGGCTGTGCACTTGCGACTGTCTGACCCCATCAGTGCAAACCCCGTCTGGCAGGAGAAGGCACACGTGGAGCCAAAGGTGAAGTCCCCATAGAGATGGGAGCAGTTTATCTCTCCTTGTTCTGGAGCACTGAGCACTGGACAGGCAATGGCTGCAGGGACAGAGATACATTTTCAAGCTGGAATCTGTGGGCTATGAGGCTAAACTGTTGGAACAAGAGGACCAAGAGGGTCCTCTGGGGAACATCCCATGGTCAACCAGAGGCCTGACACCTTGAGGAGCAGCAATACCTTTGCATTGTGGTGTGTCCCCAGTCCATGTCCCTGAGGCTGTGCACTCACGGCTCTCTGGCCCCATCAGTGCAAACCCCGTCTGGCAGGAGAAGGCACACGTGGAGCCAAAGGTGAAGTCCCCATGGATGTGGAAGCAGTGCATCTGTCCCTGATCTGGAGCACGGAGGTCTGGGCAGCTGACGGCTGCAAGGCAAAGAAGCACACTTCAGGCAGGAGCTCGGTGACTATGAGGCTAAACTCTTGTGATGAGAGGACCAAAAAGAGAACATCCCAGCATCAGGCCAAGGCCTGTGACACCTTGAGCAGCAGCTCTACCTTCACATCTTGTTGCATCCCCTGTCCACGTCCCTGTGGCTGAGCACTCACGGCTCTTTGGCCCCATCAGCACAAACCCCATCTGGCAGGAGAAGGCACACGTGGAGCCAAAGGTGAAGTTCCCATGGAGGTGGGAGCAGTTCAGCTCTCCTTGGTCTGGAGCACTGAGCACTGGGCAGGCAACAGCTCAAGGGATGGAAAAACACTTTGAGCAGGAGTCTGAGGACTACAAGGCTAAACTGTTCAGTCTGAGAGGCTTCAGGGGAACCCTAGTGTTACCCCATGGCCAATGACACCCTAAGTTCTAGCAGCAGCTCTACCTTCACAGTGTGGGGTATCTTCAGTCCAGGTCCCCGTGGCTGTGCACTCACGGCTCTCTGGCCCCATCAGCACAAACCCCTTCTGGCAGGAGAAGGCACACATGGAGCCAAAGGTGAAGTCCCCATGGAGATGGGAGCAGTTTATCTCTCCCTTTTCTGGAGCACTGAGCACTGGACAGGCGATGGCTGCAGGGACAGAGAAACACTTCAAGGAGGAGCCTGGGTACTACAAGGCTAAACTGTTTGGTCTGAGAGGCTTCAGGGGAACTCTAGTGTCACCCCATGGCCAGTGATACCCTGAGTTCTAGCAGCAGCTCTACCTTCACAGTGTGGTGTGTCCTCAGTCCAGGTCCCCGTGGCTGTGCACTCACGGCTTTCTGCCCCCATTAGCACAAACCCCTTCTGGCAGGAGAAGGCACACGTGGAGCCAAAGGTGAAGTTGCCATGGAGGTGGGAGCAGTTCAGCTCTCCCTGGTCTGGTGCTCTGAGCACTGGGCAGGTGATGCCTGTAGGGACAGAGAAACACTTTGAGCAGGAGTCTGGGGACTACAAGGCTAAACTGTTGGAATAAAAGGACCAAGACACTGGAGAACATTCCAGGGTCAACCAGAGGCCTGTGACACCTCCAGCAGCAGCAATACCTTTACAGTATGGTGTGTCCCCAGCCCATGTCCCTGAGGCTGTGCACTCACGGCTCTCTGACCCCATCAGTGCAAACCCCGTCTGGCAGGAAAAGGCACACGTGGAGCCAAAGGTGAAGTCCCCATAGAGATGGGAGCAGTTTATCTCTCCTTGTTCTGGAGCACTGAGCACTGGACAGGCGATGGCTGCAGAGTGAAGAGGTGCACTTCAAGCAGCAGCTTGGGAACTGGGAGACTAAAATTCTGGGAGTGAGGGGCTGGGGAACACCACAGTGTCACCCCAATCCTAGTGACAGCCTGCACTCCAGCAGCAGCTCTACCTTCACAGCGTGGGGCATCCCCTGTCCACGTCCCTGAGGCTGTGCACTCACGGCTCTCTGGCCCCATCAGTGCAAACCCCGTCTGGCAGGAAAAGGCACACGTGGAGCCAAAGGCAAAGTCTCCATGGAGATGGGAGCAGTTCAGTTCTCCCTGGTCTGGAGCACTGAGCACTGGGCAGGTAATGGCTGCAATGGGAGAGCAGATCTCAGAGATGGGATAGATAGGTTAAATCTAACGATTCAGGCTGAATCTAAATCAAATCTTAACCAGACTCACCTCTTCAAAACTGCAGTTGGTACAACGATTTTTCTGCCCAACAAGTGATTTCCTGGCAGGGACTCAGCTGCTGCTCTGCCAGAGCCCTGTTTATCCCTTGCACTACCCTGGGCCAAAGCCCCTAGGAGGAAGGACCACAGCTGCTGCAGTCCTACTCACCTCCCTCCCTTTACTGGAGCAGAGACCAGACTCCATCCTTGTCACAGCGGCAAGAGGATGGCTTTGAGACTGTAAATAACTGCAGTGGCCACAGGGATTTTGCGCCAGCCCCTCCAGCCTGTGCCCAGGGTGTGCTTTGCTGCATGCCAGGGCAGCACCCAAGGTTTGCTGGGGTGAGTGTCTCTGCTGCCTGCGGGACCACCACAGGTCAGTGCCAGCAGGGCATTAACACCACCCAGCCCCGCTGAGACAGACTCCATTTGCTGCACCTTCTGCTTTCAGACAGACACCAAGCACTGTCCTAAGTAGGCTTTTCCTTTCACAGCTATTTTGCAGGCATTCTGGTTTCCCGGAGAATCCCCAGAGGTGTCTGTTGGTGAACATGCTGTGTGGGTGGGAGCAGCTGACCCAGCCCCTTTTGGGGCCAGCCAGCAAGGGGCACACAATGGCTGCAGGCAGGCATGGGGCAGAGTTTGAGGCAGGGCAGGCAGCCTTGTCCCTCACAGTCCTTGGAGCACCATCAGCCTTGCTTGCAGCCTTGCTCTGCTCCTTTTTGGAGTAAGCTCAGCTGGCAGTGCTTGATAACACCACTCCATTATCAGCACAGGCGACCCATTGACTCATCTGATTGCAATAAAACAAAGGTCAGTCATACTGCAGCGAGGAGAAAGAAAACAACAAGCTGGGAAAGCAAGCCCGTGGGAACCTGAAAAGCCTGGAGCACACAGGCTCAGCCCAGCTCACCTACGGGGATTTTCACAAATTGGGAGCCGGCTCCTGCCCCTGCCTGGTTACAAAACAGTCACATCACATCTCCATGCCTGTTCCCCTTAACTGCAGAAACTTTTGCTGGTCTCAGCTGCCTAAGGCAAGTCCTGGGTTGGACCACAGGCCCACCCCACATAGGCAGCAGCAGCAGCACTAACTTCAAGGCAGGCTTCTTTTAAAAGGAATATCCATACAAACTGCCCACCCCTGACCCCTCCCAATACAGAGGGTCCTCAGTTGTGTCCCATGTCTGCTCCAGTCCCTGACTCATCCCATCCTTGTGCAAGGCTGCAGATGTACCACACAGCAGCGCAAGAAAGGTGGAACAAAACTCTTGCACCCTCAAAAAAGCCTGGCACTTCTCTGGGATGCCTGGTGCCTCGGCTGCAAACCCTCAAGCCACTGACAGGAAGACTATCTCTGCCCCTGCAGCAGAATATACCACAGCTTTCTCTTCTTTGTGGTTTCCTGCCACGCTCTGCCCCTCCCACCTTATATACAACCTCATTTCATGAGTCCTTATCCCTGTTCAAGGTGGCCCACCTCTGCCAGGATAGACCCTTCCCCTGGCTGCGGGACAGCAGCCCCTCTTTTTCCCAAGATGCCAAACACCTTCCCAAGGCAGATCAGGGTGGGCTTTGGGAGGTAAGAGACACTGCCATAGGGTTGACAGAGGAGCCAAGACACTGTCCTGACCCTGCACTTGGTGCACACAGGGTGCTGACATCTGAGTGGGATTCAGGACAGAGAGCAAGGGCACTGGGACAGCCAGACAGAGCATGGGGCTTATCCAGAGCTCACAGCTGCTCCACCCATTGCAGCCTCCTCAGGGAATCATGCCCCCCACGTGCAGCACCAGGAGATGCTTCCACAATAGGCAAGGACACAGCAAGACTTGCCTGACCAGCGTTGGGCACACAAGGCTGTCTCCCCAAAGCATCAATGCTGCATCCCTGAGACCCCCAGACCCTGCCAGGCCCTACCTGTGCAAGTGGGGATGTTTGCTGACCACTCCTGGGAAGGCAGGCACTGCAGCATGCCCGCCCCTCGCCGCTCAAACCCCTGCTGGCACCCGAACTCGCAGGTGGAGTTGTAGCTGAAGTCTCTGTAGGGATGGCTGCAGTTCATATGCACTCCCTTGGGCTCCAGCTTGGCACACTGCACAACTGGGAGAGACACGGTACCACAGCCCATCAGGAGCATAGGAACCCTGCTTTGTCACCAGGACTCTCCAGCAGGGAGGAAGGGAGGGATGGGAATGGATGTCTCACCCTCCGCACACTCAGGGCCGTGGAAGCCAGGGTAGCACTCGCAGCGGTAGCTCCCAATGGTCTCCACACACTCGCCGTGCTGGCTGCACGGGAAGGGCTGGCAGGAGGCTGCACACACAGGGGATGGCCGTCAGGAGCTGCTGGCCACCCTGCCAAGGTCCCCAGCCCACCCAATCCATCTCTGGTCCACAGCCCCCCTGCTCACCCCGGTAGCACAGCGCCTTCTTCTTCCGGTTGCAGGGCTCGTCGTTCCACTTGCCAGACTGCTGCGGCCGCTGGATGTAGATCTCCACGCAGTCCTGGTTGGAGCGGCGGTTGTTGGGCTCCCCGAGTGCCCAGTTCTCCGCCTCCTTGGTCAGCGCCTTCCTGGTGCCCACCCAGGTCCAGATGCCGCCCAGCTTGCGGATGCCGATCCAGTAGTAGCGCGCGTGGTAGGGCAGGCTCTTGTTGAGATACTCGATCTCCTGCTGGTTCTGGATCGCCACCAGGTCGGTAAAGAAGGTCTGGCAGTAATTCCTGGCCTGCTCCCACGTGTAGTCCCCTTGGTCACTGTAGTGGTACGTCCAGGCACCCACCTCCACCCACAGCACCATGCCTGTGAGAGAGGATGAGGTCTGGGATTGATGCAGAAAGGATGGGAGCTGGGTCAGGGATGGGATCCCTTGGGACATGAGGCTGGGCTAAGCCTGGCATCTTGGCCAAAAGATGCCAGTGACCAGCTGGGTGAAGGGATTGGATAAAGGGACAAGTGTGGATGAGAATGGGGCTCTGTGGGTACACAAAGACCTGGGTGGATCAGGCATGGCAGAAGGAGCTGAGGACAGAGGGGGATAGCACAGGGATGAAGAAGGTGGAGGTGACAAGGTGAAGGCTGAGACAGGGCAGCACGAGATGAGGCAGGCAGAGCACAGGAGGCAGAAGAGCCCCAAGTAGTGATGCTAACCCCTTCTCCAGTACAAGGATTGAAAGCTCAGCCCCATGGCCCTGTTCCCCTGCTCACAAAGGCTTCCCTAAGGGGAAAGCCCCACTTCAAGATGGTTCCATAAACACAGTTCCTTCCTCGAGTGCAGATGTGTACCACTTCAGTTTTCTTGCTTTGCTCTGCTACAGGAGAGTCAGACTGCAGCAAGGCAGATTGATGCCAGTACGCACTCGCCCCCCCAAAAAAGCACTTGAACCCCAGCCTGCTCATCTGAGCCAGAGATGGTCTAAAGAGTCTTGTAAAACTCAGTGTTGCACAACAAGGTCTCACAAAAGTCAAGCTCACATCACGGTTATGCCCACCAGGCAGGGCAAAGCCTGAAAGTAACTGGAACCCACACCCAGAAGTAAAGGGCACTTTGCTGAAACCCTGCTCTTATTTACAGCATTTCACACCGCAGCTTTATGCAATCAAAGGGTTTTAGCCACAGAAAGAAGCTTCCTCCATTCCCCCCAGAAGCAGCTATCGCCACAGGGATATCATATCTCCATCTGTGCAGAAAGTGAGATGGGGATCAAAGTCTGCTCCAAACAACCCTGTATCTCAGAAGAGCATTATCACACTGCAGTTATTCAGACAAAGATCTGGGCATTGCAGATTAGATGCAAATACAGGTCTTCTAAAGTCTAATTAGGATTGTAGTACGTTTTTCTAAGTAATTTCCCATCATTTGTCTGGTTTTCCCTGTGAAAGAGCAAACTATTCTCTTTGTTCAACAGAACTGAAGCTGAGGAAAACGCAGTTCACTCTTTACCTTTTGGGAATTCGGGGCTGCAGGGCACCTTTGGGAGCCTGCCCCACCCTCAGCTTCCACCACCCTCCTCCTGGCCCCTGCTGCTCCCCAACACAGCTCAGGGCCGCTGCCTGCTACCCTCACATACCTGACACAAAGAAGCCCATCTGTTCCATGTCCATGCTCCACATGCTCTCCTACCTCTTTCTTCCAGCTCTACCAGTAACACCCTCACCATGGCACAGTTCATCTCCTCTCTCTTATGCTACCTCTCTCTGCCCCACCTGGTGCTGAGCCCCAAGTGGGTGCTGTTTTCCTGTGTTTTGACACCCCAATACCTCCTTCCAGAGTGGTGCTCAGCACCTTTTGTTGGGGTGCCTTTGCCTTTTCGTTTTCCTCTCAGAGCTTGATCTCCACCTCCTCCTGATATTTCTGCACTTGCCTCGTTTCTGTTCCTTAGCTCAATCACTAAGGTTCTTAGAAAAATAATTCAGTTCACAGAGGATTCCAGGGGCAGAGCAGGCACCTGTAGGTTTTGCTGCGTGCAATGCCAGCAGGTGAAGGAAACATCCTACAGGCAGCAGAACCAAATTAGCTTCTATACTCTCGATGTCAATTAGCAGCTCTAGCTCTGCCTGGTGCTGCCCCAGCTGTGTTCTGAACCCTTACACCTGTGAATCCTGTGCCTACGCCCATGCCCAAGTCCCCAACACGGGCACGGGTGTAGGCAGGGGGTAGAGCTGCCCCGCCTTTCCCCAGCTCAAAGCACGGGGCACCAGCTGCCACGCTGCGTTTGGGGAACCAAACATCCTGCAGGGACCCCAAACATGGCCTGACCCTCCCTGGGGGAGCACGGTCTGCCTGGAGGGAGCTGGCCTGAGTAGGGGCAGTCCCCTTCCAGCCCAGGAGGATCCAGCCCTGGGGGGTGTGACTGATGAGCCCCCAAAATAACAGTGCTGCCTTTCTCCAGTTTCCCATGCCTGCAGACTGCTTGGCAGCAGGGTCACTCTGGGCTTGCTGAGCGGGTGGTGGGTGGCTTACCCCATGTGATGGCAGTGATGCCCAGGTAGATGCCCGGAGAGCCCAGAGTCCGTGTCCTCCCAGCAGATCGCAGTCCCACAGCAGAGCCCTGACAGGGAGGGAGACGTGAGCGTGCACATCCCGAGGGGCCCACACACGCACCGACACGCTGCCAGGCTGTCCTGGCTCACACGAGGGCAGTGGCTAGTGGCACTCGCACGTAGGCACACATGGTGCTCCCAGCCAGGCACAGCTCTGCTGCAGGAAGGGCCCCTTCCAGTGAGGCACTTCGGGCGAGCTGTGCCTACAGCCCAGCTGGGCAGTGGGAAAGACACTGCCAGCAATGCACTTCACTCCTGGGGAGCCCCTAAGTCCAGGGTGTCCTGTGCCCCCCGAGCCCCTTCCTGCCCAGCCAGGGCTGGCATCTGCCTCTGCAGTAGCAGTGCCCTGTGTGCCTGGCAGTGTCCTGTGAGCCTGGGGTCGCTCGGGCAGGGTGTCTCTGGGGCAGGCTGCGTGTCCCACAACCCCCAGCAGTGGCACTGGTTCCTGTCAGTGCCTACCCACAGCCCTGCGCTCCCCTAATCCCCTTTTCTAGGCAGACCCTGAGTCATCCCCAAGGAAAGAAGCAGGACTTACCATGCCGGCGCCGCAGACGCACCGTGCCCAGCCAGCGGCAGCTGTCCCTCGGTAGGCAGTGCTGCTCACGCTTCCTCAGGGTGTGCAGCGCGTCCCTCTCTGCCCCCGGCCTCTTCCCCTCCCATCCCAGCCCCGCTGCCAGCCCACATCCTGCCCCACACCCCCGCCTCCCCCACCACAGAGCTTTCCAGCCCCGAAAAACTCTCCTCTCAGCCCGGGGCTGGAGGAGAACAGTGGGGTCAGCACTGGCCACGGTCTTGATGAGACCTAGCTAGGCAGCAGCCCCTTGGCATGGGAGCTGGTGCATCCCCACGCTGCCTTGGGGACATGACACCCACAATGAGCCAGGCTTGCCCCCGCACCCCAGGAGGTAGCAAAAGGTCCTCCAGGAAGCATCCAGCCCCAGTCCATGGTTCCCAGAGCACTGATACCTCTCTGACCCACCATGTCCATGTTGCAGCGCCTACACTGGTGGTCGGAGGACAGGGGAGGGCTGAGGGGTGATGAGGTCCCTCGTGGGTGAGTGGGAGCGTGGCTCACAGCCTCGCAGCTCCTGTGCCAGATGCTCTCCTCGCATGCAGGCGTTTTGCTCTGGCTGTGAATTTTCTTACACCGTTTATAAACAGTTACTCACACAAAGTATTTTTCTGTGTTTACCTTTAGGTCTTTATGAGAAAGGTCCAAGAATACGCCAGAGGAACTTCCCCCTTACTTATTAACATCCTTTAGGAATTTCCACCAGTGTTTCAGGAACATGTCTGATTGTGTCCACTGACCCTTGGATCATTATAATCATTAAAAATCTTTTTTTACCCTATCCTGCTCGTAAGTAGAATTGACTTGGCCAGGTTTTCTGCAGAAATTACTCTGCTCACTTCCAGCTAAAGCCAAACAAGAGCCATGCAGGTTACATGTATTTTCCAGTTCCAGAGAAATTGACACTGCTCCACCAGGACTCATTCTAGACAAAAGGAGGAACTAATCTGTCTTGGTTTGAAAGACAGGCGCCTGTTTAAGGGAGGCAGAAGCCCCCTTTGAAATGGGAAATGCAACCCCCTTCCCTCTGGATTATTATAATTTTGAAATTAAGGGGCTTTCAGGCAAGGATATGAGAAATAGGAATAACAGTTCTTTACTAATTTATATATATAAAACAAAACAAAACAAAAAACAACAACGACTATGGCAGTTATAACAGCACAGTCACCCAGTGCAGCCTTCTCGGCTGCCAGGCAGCTTCTCCTCTTGGAGCAGCGCTGGTCACAGCCGGCAGCAGCGCTGGTGGCTCCCGGTGAGCAGGGTGGGTGCAATAGTTCTGGTGAAACAGTGGTCCTGTGGAAAAGGGTCTGATCCTCGCCTGAAGGTCCAGTGATGTAGCTTCTCGTCCTCTGGAAGTCCAGCGGAGAAAAGCTACCTTGTGCCTGAAAAACTTCTGATTATATCCAGGTGGGAAACATTCAGTTCCTCCTCCCAGGCAGAGCATCTCACAATGGGGTGGTGAGGCACTGATGGGCCCATTAACAGGAGATAGTCTGGAGGGAGGAGGCAAAGAAACACTGCCCCACCTGGTTTCACAGCTCACGAAGATGGTAGTAGAATACACTGCAACCCAGGACATCATCCCACAAGAACCATAACTCACTACAATTACTTTATCGTTGGCCATTATAAATGAACCTTGTTTCCTGTCTCTGGATATCTTCCTTGAAAAAAATTATTTACTGCAGTTGTCTCTTTTTATGGAATTGCTCAGTCTGTTCATCCAGTAATTCAGGGGCACTTGCTTTCTAGCAGCTCATCTGCCCAGAGTGGTCAGTTACAGAAAGGGAAGAAGCAGCCAGGCAGGCAGAGAGGTTGAGGGGCAGCTGCTGGGGCAGGAGAGCAGCTCCAAGTGTTGAGGGTCACCTGGGTGGGGCAGGAGCTGCCTCTCCTACTGCTGAGACACCGCTGGGACTCAGAGGGATGTTCATGGGTACATGGCCCCAAGGCAGAGCAGGCTGTACCCCTGCCAGTTTCACTTCTGCTGAAACCCAACATGGTAGGGCAGAGCAGTAGAAAAAAAAATACTCCCACCTTTATTTTTGTAACTACAAATAGTTTTTGGTATTGCTTTAAAAATGGAATCAAGGTGGCTGAGACACAGGGGCTGTTGCTGCTGCAAAGACAGTACATGACCAAGTTCAAGCTCTTTGTGGGGGCAGGTGCCCCATGCCTGGGCTCAGAGAAGGAGTCCTACGTGGCAGGACAGATACTGAGACTTGCTTTGAAGGTAGTGGGAAAAGGTACCCATGGTAGGAGGGAGAGAAGACCCGAATCAGCTCTGCTGGGACCTGGTTAGTCACCAGGAGCCCTTTCACATCTCAGGTGGGTTCCAAAGTTGGCTTCTCTGGAAGGAATTCGAGAACGCTGCAGTGCACATGCTCCTGCTGGGTTCCTGCTGCCCCGCTCAAGGGAGGGTCTGATCCTGATCAAGGAAGGGTCTGTCCCTGCCTGAGCAGTGCAGGGGTTTCTCAGGTGCCAGGATGGTGCATCCTGTCCCCCAGCCACCCCTCCGAGGGCACAGCACAAGCTGCCAGCCAGGGCTTTGCTCAGCACGGGTCAAGGGAGCAGGTACAAAGACACTTTCCTGTGTCACCTCCTCACTGTCCCTCTGGACCCAGGCATCTGGAATGGAGAAGTGCCTCCTTTGCTGAGCCCCGGTGCTGAGCAACAGCCGGGGCGATGCTCTCTGTGCCGGAGAGCCCTGCCCAGGCTGTGCCTCTGGGGAAGGGGCACGGCTGAGCGTTGTTTACGGCAGAGCTCCCGCCCCGCGGTGGCACAGCCTGTTCCCCTCCTTGAGCAATGTCCCCGCAAACCGCAGAGGAACCGAGTCACCCCGACACGGCCCGTCCGGCTCGGCTGCTGCCGGCGATACAGCGGGCACCTTCCTGGCAGCCCCGCTCGCCCCGGGCAGGGCTCAGCAGCCCGCTGGAGCAAGGAGGCACCCGATCCCACCCCGTCAGGACTGTGGGGTGGTACCGGCGAGGACACACACGCCTGGGTGCAGCCCCGCTGCTGCCATCCCTCCATTCCTCCCTGGGGACACAGGCGGCTCTCCATGAGGCTTTAGAGGCATCTCCTGAGCGCGGGCAGGAGATCCCCTCCCACCACAGGTCTCCAGGAAGTGCTTGACCCAAAGGGTGTCCCTGAGCTGCAGGGTGCCCTTGGGCAAGTCTCCCAGCGCACAGCTCCAGCAGCCGGAGCCTCCTCCTCCACCCTCTTATCAGCTGCTGCCCCGCCTCAGGCAGCACCCGATAAAATCTTTCTCACAATTTGAAAGTGTTTGGACACTGGGAGACGCGTTTGAGTGCCACCCTGGTTTGGACAGACTGAGACAGTTGCAAGGATTAGCCAGGACCAGAAGTCCAAGGGCAGGTACCCTGCACCCCCCACCCACAGGGACCTTGTGGCACTGGGACAGCCCTGGCTATGGAATATCGGGGTAGTTTTGGGAAATCATTCCAGCCCACCCCATCCAGACACTTCAAAAGATGTTTCTTTCCCCTCAGCTGTAGGACAGCTCTCTGCCTCCTGCCTTTCACTGCCAAGCTGGTGATGGAGAGCCTTTTCACTGGGCATCACTTCCACACGAGTACCCCTGCCCATGCTCCCTGCTGGCTCCCTGGCACCTGGCAGCAGCCACATGTGTGTGGCACAGATAAGGGTTTGCCAAACAGGATGCTTGGGGCATAGATAACACTGACATTGTCTCACTGCTTGAGTTGTAGGGCGTAAACAAGTGACTCTGCCCACCCGGGGAATCCCAGGCAGCACCTCTGCCCTGCCAGCGAGCTGGGGCACAGGGTGGGTACAGGGTGCTGGGGTGCAGCTGCAGGGATGTGCCACGTCCAGGGGCAGCCCTGCAGCCAGGCAGGCAGTCCTTGCCCTAAGTGACAGCAAACTACCCAGCCTACTGCTCCTGGGAACTGTGATTGCACTGCTTGTGCCCTGCAGGGCTCTCCATGGCACTCTGCATCCCTGGAACGCTGGGACAGGCCACCGACCCACCTGGCCCTGCCCCCAGTAGAACCCATCTTCCCGGCACGACAGTGGTACCAGTCACACTGGCTTGGTGTGGGGACAACCCAGGCACAGGAGGCACTGGCAGCTGATGGAGCAGGCCACCCTCACCCTGGACATCACCAGAGCTTTTGTCATGTCTGGTTTAACGCAGAGATTTCAACCTTCTCCCATCTCACATAGCAAACCCAGAGCCAGATTCATCTGTCTGTCACCTCTGTCACCCACTGTGTACTGTTGCCTGCTCCCCTCCCTGGGCAGCAGATGGACATGCTCAGCACTAAGAGCTGTGTCTCCAGCCAAGGCCAGCCCCTGCAGAGCAAATGACATCCTCTCCTCTGGCCAGGAAATCCTGGGGCATCCCCTCCAGCAGGCACTGTGCCCAGCTGTGTTTCACCCAACACAGAAGCAACTTTGAGGACGTTCTTCATCTTCTGGCAGGCCAGGGTTGAGCTTTCCTCTTCTAAAAGTTCCTCTCTCTTTCTCACCTCCCTGTTTCAGCACGCAGCTTGTCCAGCTTGGCTGCTGCCAGTGATACAGTGGGCACCCTCTTGGGTGATGATTTCTCCCCTGGGATCTTGGTTACCTTTCTGCTCCAAGGAACTATGGTATTGTCTATTTAGATTACTGATTTACTATCTGCAGGTAGGGCAGGCACTGGCACAACATGTTTTAAAGTCCTTTTTATGCCTCAACCACTTTGCTTTTGTGGATCTACAAACTGCCCTGCCCACGCTGCCCCTGCTGGTACAAACTACTGAGCTCTGCCCAGTGCAGCATCCCCTGGGTGTGTGACCCCAGGGCCATCCAGCTCTCCAAGCACAGGGTGGGTGGCACTTGCGGAAGTTGGCTCTCCCTAAGAGTCCTGACTGCTGGGGCAAGCCCCTGCAAGAAAGAAACAAAAGCTAAAATAAGGAGGGGAAGGACGTTCCTAACCACTTGTCACCTTTGAAATTCTTACTCCTCTGACCTCTTGCAGCTCTGCTTTAAGAGCAAGATGGTCACAGACACCAATCTAACTGTGCTTTATCCATGGGCGGAGGGATGCAGGCTCCTTCACATCTAAGCAGCAAAAGCAAAAGGTCTTTTCTGCACTTTTCTGTTAGGAAATGGCGAGGCAACATAGGCAGTGCTTTCCTAGCTTCTATTTATTTTTATTTACCCCAGAAAGGAAAAGGACTGTTTTGCAGAGAGGCATTTCGGGAGCACTCACTGTCTCGACAGGAGATGAGGCAGGACGTCCTATCCCCATCCACCCCTGCTGTGCTGTGGGGTCTCAGGCGGCCCAGCCCTGCACTGGCACCGTACCTGGCTCCTCATAGCAGGGCGCAGCTCCCCGGGCTGCCCGGCTCCGACCGCAGCCGGCCCTCCTCTGCTGCCTCCGCGGCTGTCACACCGTTGTCACACGAAGGCTTTCCTGTGCTCTGCCAGACCTAGAAACCCGCTTTTGCCCTCCAGGCACTGACGTCCTTCGGCTGAGGCGCGGGGCCGGGAGCAGCGTCCTTCCCGAGGGACAGCGGCGCGGGCAGCGAGCGGAGCTGTGCCGGCTGCGGCGTCTGTCCCCTTTGCCATGGGGGTGCCGGGACGGTACTGTGGGGGTGCCGGGGGCCGCTGTGCCGTGTCCCTTGGCCCGCGGGCCGTTGCTGTCCACGATGAGCCGGAGAAGGCCTGCGCCAGGGAAGTCCATGATGACCACCCCCCAGCGCACAGGCTGGCCGCCCCGGCGCCGCAGGTGCTGGCAGCAGCGGGGGTTCACAAAGCGGGCCACCTCCTCGGGGCAGGTGAAGAGCCCATTGCCGGAGCAGAAGGTGAGGTACATGGTGGCGGGGTCTCCGCCGGCCGCTTTCTCCAGGTGCCGCCGCGCCCGGGCCCACTTACGCTCCAGTGAAAGCACGTTCCAGGCATCGCTGATGCTCAGCTGCTCGTAGGGGATGCCCAGCACCTCCCGCGCCAGCGCCTCCAGCACCACGATCTTACCGCGCACCTGGCCCAGCGTTGGCACCTCCTCCCGGCACCACACGCAGTCCTGTCCCTCCTCCAGCAGGCAGCGGTGCAGCTGGGCAGCGAAGCCGGGCCGGGAGAAGATGGGCAGCTCCTCCTTGATGCGCATAAGCACGGCCTCGCCGGGGTGGGCGCGGAGGAAGCGCAGGGTGCGGCGCAGGACGCCGCGCAGGCTGGCCCGCTGGAAGGTGCAGAGGTGGTAGATGCGGAGCTCGCCCCGCGACAGCTTACAGCGCACATCCAGGAAGCGGATGCCGGCCGCCAGCTGGGCCTCCAGGCCCCAGCTCTGGCACCGCAGGCGCCGGCCGCCGAACAGGCTGAGGGAGTCGTGGGTGCCAGGGATGGAGAGGCGGGAGAGGGGCAGGGCGTCGGGGAGCTCCGCCATCCAGTCAGGGCAGCAGGCTGCGGGCTGGGGCACGCAGTCGAAGGCAGCGCTGCGGCGGGACCATGTCTCCATGCCTCCGGGAGAGCAGGCACCCCGGCGCCTGGCCGGCCCCCCGGCGCCCTGCCAAGAGGAGAAGCAGACCATGAGCGGTGGGAGCACGGCCCCCGTGCGTCCCGATCCTACCCTCCCCAGTGTTATCCCCACCATGCCACGAAACCCTAGAGCATACCATACTGTATAACATACCGCATGGCCCATACACGTTGCTGCCAGTACTTCTGTCGCACTGTACTCTTCCCCTCCCACTCTCAAGCATTCGTCCCAGTACCCCCGAGCCCTGGTACGTCCCAGCCTCCCCCTCGTTCACCCACCTGGGTTTGCGGTGGCTGTGGAGCAGAGCCCGATGGACAGGGCGTGCAGCCGTGGGTGCCGGCGGCACACTGGCAGGTAGAGCGGGATGCCAGCCATTAACCCGGTGACAGTCATGACGCGCGTCCTGCCTCGCAAATGGCACGTGCACCTGCGATTCATCCTCAGCCCTCGGCCAAGGAGAGCACTTGACAGACACACCAGGCTGGAAAACCGCCTGGCTGATCCCGACAGCAGCCATTCAGGTCTTTGCACCTCCCTCCCCAGGAATCAAGACAAACGGGATCGAGGTGCCGCGGGGCCCCTTGATGCTACCCACGGGAGTGGTTGTGCAGAGCCTCGGGGCGCCCACATGCCTGCTCCAGAACCATGTTCTGGTGGGACCTGGACCACTCCAGAGATGATTGGCATCGTCCCTGTCAGAGGGACAACGCACAGGCAGGGACCCGGAGCAGGGGTCTGTGCTTGCCAGCACACCCCAGGACCTGCTCAGCGAGAGTTCCCTAGGAAGTGGGCTTCATCCCCTTGCTCCTCAGGCACCAGTGACTGCTTCACACTGGCGTCGCTGCAAGGCTGCCCGGCGCGGGGGTGAGCCACCTCCTGCCCAGGGGACACAGCTACCGGGCACCCCGGTCGGCAGCACACACTGAACCCAGTGGGGTTTGGAGAGGCCGGACAGGCCACAGACTCCTCCGAGCATCCCTCCGGGGCACATCCCCTCCGCCTGAGCGAGGCGGGCACAGGGATCCTCGGAGGGCGTTCGGCTCTGCTACTGCAGGGACACCTTCCCTGCGCGCTGGGCGCAGCAGCCGGGCTGAGCGAGGGTCCCTGGGCCTGCCGCCGGCTCGGGGGGCAGAGACCCGCCCCGGGCAGCCCCGCCCTGCCCCGGGAACAGCCCTGCCTCGCGTTCGGCTGCGGCTCCCGGGGCACGGAACGCCAGAGCCGCGGAGGCCGCAGCGCGGCGGCGCAGCCTCTCCCGCCCGGGCCTGCCCTGTCCCTGTCGCCGGCCCCGCCCCGGCCCCGCCCGCTGCTCTCGGCATGGCGGC